>JASANF010000827.1:0-22688 GCA_030248245.1 Trissonchulus sp. WLG1_4
GAGAAAACACTAGAGTACTCCGACAAAACCTTCACTAGCTGGTCTTTCTGCTCTTCTGTGACACAACTACCTGACAAATCTACGCCTGGGGGTACTTCGGGTGCGCTCACCTCATCCGTCTCCACTGAGCATGCCACACAGTTACTATTCCCAAGCTGCTGAACTAAGTCAATGTCCTGATCTATGCTACCTAGCGTAGTACCATCATACAGCTTCGCGGCGCTTTGGCCAAAATTAGCTATGCTCACGTAACATATACCAGCCTTGGGACTCACTAAGCTTCTAGCAGCCATAACACATCCCTCAGTTTGCATTGAGACACTAGCATCTTCGATGTTTCCTGGTTCGAACAGAGCATCACCATCACTAGACCCATCTATCTTAGCGCAAACTATCTGCTCAGAGAACGGAGGAATCTCACAGCAACCAACTAGTTTAACTATTGCAGAGGTTGACTTTTCTCTGCGCTTACGCTCAAAGTAGACCTTCTGATCGCCAACCACAAAAAACTGATCTTTAAAATTGACCACCGTCTTGCTCAGAAAATCGAGCCCTAGAATAGCACTGAATCTGCAGCCCTTAACAACATAAAACTTATGCTGAAATTTCGAGGACCCTAGCTGAACTGGACAAATTAAGATTCCTATAATCGGCACGGGGCTGTTCATGACATTCTTAACACAAACATAGGACTTACAGAACTGGAACTGATCTGCAGTTTCCCGCTCCACTAGCTGTCGGTATACCTCGTCGCTGATGACACTGACGTTGGCTCCAGAGTCCAACAGGAGAGAAATTGGTTGAGAGACAAGATAGGCGTTGACATAGGCTAGTGCATGGACACAGTCATTAGTATTAGTAGTGGACAAGACAGGGTCACAATTGAGATGACACATTTTTGAAGGTTCCCTAGTCTGCCCATTTTCAAACCCTCTGAACTCGTCTCAGGTGTTTGACAGTTTATAGCCTTATGCCCTGCACTGCCACAGTTGTAACATTTGCCTACAAATGTCATACCGGACTCAATGTCTATCATTTTTTGAGCTGTGTTGAAAATTATACCCTCCAGCTGCTGAAAGCGTGCTTCTAGGGATTGCAATTGCGCACCGTGCCCACTGTTCTCCTTTGAAGCCGACCTAGGCTCCGTACGACAGGGACTGTTGGAACGACTCGAATGTCCTCTTTCGGTTTCGCGCAACGTGCGCGTTGCCGAGAAGCAGGTTTCGGTGGAACCATTGCGTCCTTTGTCTTTATCTGCGTCCTTTGTGTTAAAAACATAGTGGGTCTCAATTCGCATCGCCATTGTTAGCGCGTCGCGCGCTGTTAGCGGGTTTGCGATAAGAAGTTTTTCCCTCAAATGTTCTCCCGTTTGAGTCATGAAATGCCGCCTCAAGATGTTCAAGTGCTCCTTAAATGACCCCTCTGGGTAAGCTTTAGGAATCATGTCCTCTAGCGCTAGGTAAAAAACTCCTGTGCAGTTTCCCCCTCTAGTTGGAATTTAGCCTGACAGTTGCATCCAATATGTGTCTGCTTCATTATCAGGGATGAACTCTGCCCTCGCTACGGTTTTCCACCGTAAGTCTTTTCCCTTCGACTTGCTAACAACTTTCCACTCAATCAGAAGAGAAGAAGAAGTTCAGCAGACTCTTGCAGACATGCATTGGCTTTGATGAAAGATAATATCAATGAATAGTAAGCCATAAAACTGCACGGGTCTGGGGGCGGCAGCCCCCAGAAAGAAAATTAAAATTTTTTAAATTTCAGGCCAAATTGGTCATTTGGAGACGTATCAGAAATTTTTTTCGGCCGACGATAAAAACCAAAGGGGGACATGAAGACAATTTCTTCAGGTCGACCAAAAGAAGAGGGGCCGCGACTCTCCCCGACTACGCTGTAAGGCGACTCGTGCCGCACCACGAATGGCCCAAGCATAACTTCATCGAGCAACAGGGAACGCAATCAAATCTGGCCTGTCGGAGATAGGGCTACAACATATACATTCCACCTACCAGCAGCTGCCGACCTGGCCACACGCTAGTACCAGCCATCTGCTACAATCAGATGACACAATCATAGTGGGATATCAACGCCCACAGGATATGTGGTCTCTGACCTTGGCAATGACAGACGAGGAGAAGCCATTTCAACCGAAATTGAGAACTCAGCGTTCACGGTCATCAATGAACAGCTTCAAACTCGTGTCACAAACAACTGTTGCAGCTCCCCAGATATCAGTCTTGCAAGTCCATCGCTCCTGGCGTGCACATCCTGGTCTGTGGAAACAGCGCTTTCATCTGACCACCTTCTCATCATGGTCTCAATCACCCGGGCTGCTAGCATCGTAAGCTGTGAACGGCGTACATACATTAACTTCAATAAAGCTGACTGAAATAGCTTCACATCTCTCACCGAATCCAAATTTGCTGATCTACCACAACCAGATGTTTTCTGGCTAAAAGTCCTTCCGTCGGATAGTAACTGACGCCATGAAGAAATTTGTACCAGCAGGCCACATACCTAAGATCCGAGCAAATTTCCCAGCAGCTGCAGCAGTTCTTGCCATGAACTTCTTAGATCAGCTCCGCGCAACAAACCCTAGACCCAAGGCTACTACATATCAACCGTAAATTCAGCAACTACCAACCACGCCACAAGAAATGGCAACACCGAACGCGAAGCGGAGGGCCTAAAGCAGGGCCAGGGTGAGAAAACCCACTAATTCTGATCTGCTCAGAGACAACGTCGCCATTCAGTTGAAACCGGTTCAACTAGTAACGCAAACGAATGTGCGAAGCTCTTCAACCGCCAGTTCGAACGACCGATAAACGACAACACAACGCTCTCTCTCGCAAGCTCACAAGCTCAAGCCACACTCCAATTCACCAACTACAGCCCCAACGCAACGCCAACACAAAAGCTCTCCCCACATCTCAATCACCAAAAAGCCCCAACCATATCTCACCACTCAACCCTCAATAACACCAAATATCTAACTAAAATACCCTCCAAACACCACAAACAACAAATCTCAACCATAACCCCCACCCACAAACACACAGAAGCACCCCCACAAACAACCCCAACCCCACCAACACTCAGAAAGAAAACCACAACAACCCCCACCACCACGCAAGCTGCTAGCCTATCCCAGAAGCGAGCACCCTTACCCTTCATCAAACCCGGCAGAATCTGCCTTTGTCGTTCTTCCGACCAGCCATTCGCCCCTCAGACGCGATTTGAGGATTCACCCAAAAACATGGGTCAAGGGGGCAAAGCCCCCATGGTAGAAAAGGGTCCCCGGGTATGCACCCAATTTTGGAAGCGCGACATACGCACCAACTATCATTTTCCTCTCCCTCTCCGGGCTATTCCGAGGGAGGCTTCTCCGCCGTCTTCAAGGCCACCAAAGCGGCGGTCTTCTTCCTCTATCTGCACGTCAAGGTCACCACAGGGGCAGCAGTCATCGGGGGCAGTCGCACCACGGTCGAGGGACGCCCGGGTCGTCGCCATAGCAGCTTCAGATCGGGAGATCACGCGCAGGGGGGCTAAAACAACCGTCGTCAACCGGCCACGCAAATCGCGAGGGGGGGTCAGCCTCCGCCATGAGGGGGGGGGGTCAGGACGCGGCGAGAGAGGGGGGCCCCTCCACCCGCGCGCCGGGTCTCCCGGGGCGTCATCCACTCCTAGCACTCACACAGGGCAGAGGAAGCCGGGACAACGCAATACCGAGAGGGACAGCGATGGGCAGGAAGATCAACAGTAGGCGATCGTAGCGCGCAGGCCGTAGGCGCAGCGGGAAATAGGTCGCGAATCGGGGGCCATAACCACCGCCGAAAGAGGGACAGGGATAGCAGGATCAGTCTCGAACAGCACACCCCGGGAGAGGATCACGACGGCATACGGTAGGGCTGAGGCCACGACGAAGGGCCTGCCCATGATTGCGGTAGGCATAGGGGTGATAGGGGTCAGCAAAAATGGAGACTAGGGCTGACAATCTGGCACGAAATATCGACAACCGTTCACACACAAAGTGACAATAACAATCCAAAATACAGTCACAATAAGAAACCAAAGGAGACCAAAAAAAAGAGGACCAAAAAAAGGACACAAAAGAAGGGGGAGGGGGGGAGCACAAAAAACATACATATATTGGCGCACAATACAAATATATACGAAAATAAAGCGCCAATATATACACAACAAAAGAATATATACCCCACACAATTATACAAAATATCACATAAAGGCGCACCCGAAAAGACGAGAAAGAAAATAAGCGCCACAGACACAAAAAAAATCAAAATAATATCACAAAAACAGTCAAAGCCACTGAAAGAGATAGACGACTATGACTACACTTTTGCTCATCTGCATATAGTTCAGAGAGTCATCTAGCAACAAATGCACTAGCTCATTTGCAATGACATCAATTTGCATACCAAGTGCACAAAAACGCGCGTCTGTGCATACAGTCTCAGATGTCTTCAGTCTTTTCTTTCGCCTCATTGCCGCTCCCGCTCACCCCATTGCCCCAAAAACCCCACTCAGCCTCCGCCAACGCACATTGGGCAGCGGGACAGAAAGCCAAAACCCACCGGCCATCCGCCTCTTGGGAGGGGGATTTTGAAGAGAAGGGGGAGGAGTAGGTCGAGTCAGAAGCTGATGCTGCTCATGCGCCCCCTGACACTGCCGACGACACCCAAATCGTCTCGAAAAGGGCAGACCAGGTCCGAGCAGAAGCGGAATGCTGCTCGTGCGCCCCCGACACGCAGACGACAACAAAAGCCGAAAAGCGGCGACCCCCGTCCCAAACCCGAGAGAAGGAGAAACCTCGCCGGACGGACAAGAAACACAATTGTCCATCAAACGGACGAGGTTTCAAATAAGAACCTATCACTCAGGGTTTGAAGGACGGTAAGGGGCGCTCGGGATAGGCTAGCAGCGAGCAGACAGAAGGGGGTTCCACACCCGGCCCGCAGGCAAAAGACGAGGCAGAGTCATCCAAGAAGCAGACACAAGAGCAACGCAGCTAGATCCAACAGAGGGGGAAACGCACAGGAGACCAGCGCAGAGGGCAACAAAGCACCCAGAGGGGCAAAAGCACAACATCAGGCGGCATCAACTCAAACGGGAGAACAAGAAAACCACGCAAACCCGCAACAGCGCGCACGCGCAACAAGGCGAGCAAAACCCACAAACACAAAGGACGCAGAAAAGACAAAGACGCAATCCACCAAACCCGCCTCGCAACGCGCACGCGCAAACCAAAGAGACACAGTCTCCAACAGCCCGTCACAGCCAGGTCGGCCAAGAAGGAGAACAGGGCACGCGCAATCAATCCCCAAAGCACGCCAGCAGCAAAACAACACAGCCAAAAAAAGACAAGCCAACAAGCAAAACAACCACAGCAAACAAAACCAAACACCAACACAAAAAACAACAAACCAAAAACAAAACCCCCACAAAACAAACCACACACCACAACCCACCCAACCAACCCCACCAACCAACCACACACACAAACCACACAACAAACCCAACACCACAACCACAAAACAAACACCCCCCAAAAATCAGCCGACTTTTCGGCAAATTTTAGGTTGTCGTTGCAGTGTCAGGAAAAACCCCAACGGGCGCACGAGCAGCCATAATACCGCTTCTGACTCGGACCTGGTCTGCCAACTTTTCGACGAAATTTAGGGTGTCGTCGGCAGTGTCAGGGGGCGCATGAGCAGAAAGACCAGCTAGTGAAGGTTTTGTCGGAGTACTCTAGTGTTTTCTCATCGAGCCCGAGCCCAGGGCCCGATTTATCGAAGCAAAATGTTCATCATCAGAAATGTTCGTCATCGAAAATGTTCGTCATCGAAAATTTTGGATTGATCGAAACATTTTCGATGACGAACATTTGCTTTTTCGATGACGAACATTTGCTTTTTCAACAGTGAGTTCGTCATCGAAAAAGCAAATGTTCGTCATCGAAAATGTTCGTCATCGAAAAAGCAAATGTTCGTCATCGAAAAAGCAAATGTTCGTCATCGAAAAAACAAATGTTCGTCATCGAAAAAGCAAATGTTCGTCATCGAAAATGTTCATTATTGAAAATTTTCAGCGTTCGAAATTAGATCAGTCTTTCTAAGTCTAAACATTCTGAATTAGAACATTTTCATTAAAGTCTAAATTCTCTAATAATAATAACTACTACTAACTACTTCCATTACTACTACTACTACCTAAGACTACCTAATATATACTACTAAAATTGAGGTACAATAAAGTATTGAAGTATTGAAGTAGTGGTTCTGTCTGATGTCAATGGATAGTGGCAAACTCTCAAAGTTGAATATTATTTTGTTTCAACTTTTCCGCAACATTAACCAAAGTTTTGAAAAACTTTACGTAAATCCTTTTGCCGAAAGAGAACTAATTTAATAGTTCAGAAAAACTGAAAAGCTGGTTATGATTTCACAGAGCTCGGTTCATATACTCGCCCTTGTCCTTGTCCCTATCATTTTGTCCTTGAGCAATTCCAAAATTACCTGGCCAAATAAGCCGACTTTTGGCATGAAAATATTTGACCTCAATTCCAGACCGAATACAAAATTCATCTAAAAGCAGCTGACCAAAATGTGCCCTAGTCCTTCTTGTCCCTCTGTGTTCTCAAGGACAAGTATGAACCGGTCTTAAAAATTAAGTACGCCTGAACAAAATGCTTGAAACGGCCAGCCAACTCTCTTTGCAGTATGGTCGCAGATATCAGTTATTCATTTAACAGCTATTAGGGTGGATTCATACTTCAGTAGGGCAGGCGGACAGAGCCTGTATAATTCTTTCTTTTTTTTTTTCTTATTTTTTAAGACAGCCGCCCGCCGCGGCGTCGGGCTCGGTTCCTATTTTTATTAAAGAGCCCCGTTTGCCCCGTGCCCGGGGGGTTTTGGGGGTTGGTTAAAAAAAAAATAACTTCGCCCGGGGGGGAGGGAAAAAAAAAAATGGGGCGGTGTCTTTTAAGAAATGAACGGACATATGGCTGACGCGCAAAGTGGCAGATGGCTGTACGGGCGAAGGTATGAATTGAACGGCCATTCTTCCGTTCAGTTGGTCCCAATGTCCATACGGCAGTACGGTTAATTTAATAATTAATATTAAAAATTGGTATTAAAATAGTTTTAATTTCAATTATTTTATTATTATTAATATTAAAAATATAATAAATAATATAATATAATAATATAATTGTCAGTGATAGATAATATTGTGTTGTTGGGGATTCGTACTGCAACTGATAAGCAGCGGATAGTACGATATATAGATATATATGTGTAGAGATTGCTGTGTTGTTGTATAAATCTGTAAACTGCTCACATTGGCGCAGTGTTGTCACAATGAAGCTTACCTACGAAACGGATTTTGCGTCATGGGAATGTGTATTAGATTCCGAAATGATCTTGTTTCTGGCGAAGAATTACAAGCCCGATAATGACATTGAAGGCACTCAAAAAGAACAGTTAAAGATGGCCATATTAAAAACGAATGTAGATGAAAACATTTTGAAACATTCAACGCGAATCAAGGACGGAAGGGCAACCTATGCAAGTTTGCTACTAGATATCAAGGAAATTTGGGCGAAAGGCGAAAGGCAGTCTGTAACGTCGGATGATTTACCGCAAGTCAATTCTCGTGACGATTGGATGCTTTTCAAGGATCGTTCCGTTCGTCTACAAGTTGTGGGTTATTCTGATTCCACTCTGATTGAGCTGCTGAGAGCAAAATTATCGGATTGCAGCACAAAAAATTTACTGCAATCCAAACAGTTCACTCGGATGTCCGAGGTAACCCAGTTTATGGACAAAATGGAATGGCCTGATCAGGCAGCCAGCATGAAACAGTCAGGTCCCGAAAAGAAAACCGGAGGTTGGAAACCTCTGAAATGCTACAAGTGCGGTAAGATTGGCCATATTCAACGATATTGTTGGTCAAGAATTAACGATTCAAAAAACGACGGAAACCCCAGTCCGGCGCGATAAATAGCTCGACTGGGGTCCCTATTGTGATCTGTTACTGTAAGACTGGCTCTGTTTCAACGAAAGTAAGATGTTTACTAGACTCTGGAAGTAGTATTAACGTTATATCTGTAAGACTTTGCAAACAATTGAATTTACCGTGTACTCCGGTCCAAAGACAATTTTTACTTGCAAATGGCACATCAGCTGTTAGCCTTGGTTATGTTCGTCTTGGTATTTGGCTAGACGGTGTTGAAAAAACCGTCGAATTCTGTGTGCTCAACGATACTGTTCAAGAACTGATCCTGGGTGTACCGGGTATGCGTGAATTTGGCCTTACCTTGTCCTTTGCTGGTGTTACTTCGAAATGTGATTCTGAAACTCCGCTGCCGGAAACTTTTGGTCAATTTGGCTCACAGTTGACGCCTGATCAAAAGCAGAAGATTATTCAAGTTTTGAAAAACTATCCGAAAATTTTTGCAGACGATGGACCTTTGTGTAAAACACTATCGCATGGGATTAAACTGACAAGCGATGCCTCACCTTTTCGCCAAAGGTCGTATAAGCTGCCGCATGATTTAATTGCCGAAAGCAAACGGCAGATTGATGAAATGCTTTCTCGGGGTGTCATACGAAAGTCGACCTCCCCTTGGAGATCTCCATGTTTCTTTGTCAAAAAGAAAAACGGTAAATGGCGATTTGTAGTTGATTTTCGAAAACTGAATGTTATAACGGAAAAAGACGCATTTCCGATACCAAATATTGATAGCATTCTAACGAGTTTTGCAAATTGTAAGTACTATACTACGTTGGACTGCAGTTCTGGCTATTGGCAAATTGCACTCGAAGAAGGCGCAAAATCGCTGACAGCTTTCGAAATGTCTGGGGAACTATACGAGTTTAATGTTATGCCCTTTGGGCTATGCAATGCCCCATCAACATTTCAACGCATTATGGGTATTGTCTTGTCTGGTTTGTCTGCTGTGCCTTATATTGATGACATTGTGATTGCGTCCGAGGAGTTTCAACAGCACATTTCTGACCTAAAGACCGTTTTAGACCGGCTTAAAGAACATTCGTTGCGTTTACAGCCGTCTAAATGCGTTTTCGGTGCTAATTCTGTTAATTATTTGGGTCATGTCATTTCCAGCTCGGGCCTCTCCCCAGATCCTGATAAGATCAAAACTCTAAAAGCGATGAGCAGTCCAAAAACACGAAAGGACGCTGACAGATACTGTGGGTTTGTAAATTACTTGTCCCGTTACATTCCAATGCTTGCCGAAAAGCTAAAACCAGTTTTTATCGCAAAGAGCTCCAAAGGAAAATTCGAATGGTCAACCGATTGTCAAAAAACGTTTGACCATATTCGCGGACTTTTGACCAGTGAACTTCTACTTCAGTTTCCTGATTTTACAAAAACATTTTATCTGCATGTCGACGCAAGCGACAACGCTATGGGTGCATTTTTGCATCAAAAGTCTGGTCCTATTGGTTTCTATAGCAAGACATTTTCGGGCGCCGAGCGCAACTATTCCGCTACTGATAGAGAGTTTTGTTCCTTAGTAAATGCACTGAAACATTTTCGCCATGTTATTCACGGCTATCCGACTGTGGTGTACACTGACCACAATTCTCTGATTAGTTTGATTCATAAGCGACCACCGACAAATGGGAGGCATGCACGATATTTGATGGAAATGGCAGATTATAATTTAACTGTGGAATATGTGTGCGGAAAGGATAATGTCGTAGCTGACTATCTTAGTCGAGACGGTCCAATATCTGCCGAGTCATCAACAATTAGCGTTTTGACAGATAATTTGACAGATCAATTAATTAAAATGTACCACAATCAGGGCCATTTCAGTATGAACAAAGTGAGAAAAGCCTTGCTTGAGGCTGGCTACTGGACCAAGAATTTACGATCACGTATCGCTGAGGTCGTGGATAAGTGCGAAATTTGTAAACGAGCTAAGAAGAAAACGACAAATCGCCCACTAGATGGTCGTCTGCCAGACTTATCCAATGCCCAACCCCGCGAATTTGTGGCTATAGACATTGTGGGACCGCTTCCGACTGCGAATTCGAATCGGTTTCTTGTGACAATGATTGATCATGCGACCAAATTTTTGGTCGCAGTTCCTACCGCGGATATTAGTGCTACCAAAGTTGCAAAGATTTTTAAAGAGCACTGGATACATTTGTTTGGTCCACCACGAGTTATCCACTCTGATAACGGAAGACAATTCATTTCTGCTGTTTTTAGTGAGTTGCTAAAATCTATGCATATTGTAGCTAGCAATACAACAGTTTACCACCCTCAAGGTAATGGTGTCATTGAAAGAGCTCATGGAACTCTGAAAGACAGACTACGAACAATGGCAATGGGTGGGTCAAATTGGGCCTCTTGTGTGACGGAAGCTACATATAATATGAATCGTCACATAAACTCTTCTGGATTATCTGCTTATGCCTTAATGTTTGGTTTCCAACCAAAAGCTCCAGGCGATTGGCAAAACACGTCGGTTCGGAAACCCTGCTTACTGCCTTGCCCTATCGCTATTTATCCGAAAGTTTTCGCCCCTGATTCAAGCCTATCACCTCGATTCGGAACGCCAAAAAAGGTTGCTGAACGTTTATCCGACCAGTTGGTTCGAACCGTCGACGGGGACGTATTTCACTTGGCCAACTGTAAAGCTATTTTCCAGTGATGATCTACTCTTGGGAGGGGATGATGTCAGTGATAGATGATATTGTGTTGTTGGGGATTCGTACTGCAACTGATAAGCAGCGGATAGTACGATATATAGATATATATGTGTAGAGATTGCTGTGTTGTTGTATAAGTCTGTAAACTGCTCACAATAATAAATTAATATTTTGCGCTGTTGTGCTATTTACATTAATATTTAATTAATAATAAATAAGGTTGGCTATTTATATTTATATTAAAATTACTGCCAGCTGCTTATGTACCTATTGATGTTCGCAGTTGAAAATTTCAATGGAGGTACCGAGCTCCGTTGAAATGTTCGTCATCGAAAAACCCGTGACCCAACCCAGCCCGCGGCTCAGCACTCGTAGGTTACCCGCGACACAACCCGCGCCGTAAAAGTCGACCCGCGACCCACGTTGACCCACCATTCTATATAACCTACCTAGTAATTGTTTCAAGTGTGTGCATAGTGGACATCTGTACATTGTTTACATCAGGGTTGTAGCCAGGGGGGGGGGTCGCGGGGGTCGCGACCCCCCCGTTTTGGTCGAACCTGAAGAAAATGTCAACATGGGTCTCCCCTCTGGTTTTTATCGCCCGGCCTAGAAAAATTTCTGATACGTCTCCAATTGACCAAATTTGGCCTAAAAATAAAAAATTTCCCCCATTTTTCCTGGGGGCTGCCGTCCCCAGATCCCTGCAACCCCGGCTTACTATTATTTGTTATTATCTTTCGTCAAAGCCTATGCATTACATGTATACGCGACTACGCGAGTACATTATGCTACAGTTTACTTGTGCAACACACTATTTGATGTGACGTTACCATCTTTTGTTTTAATTTTTCTGTCGGAAAAAGTTTGTGATACGTCTCCAGTTGACCAAATTCAATCAAATCAATCAAATCGGTTTATTCAAACTGAATGACATGTCATAAAGTCAGAAAAACAACAACAGTTTGAAAAGGTGGTGAAGAGCCGGGAACGGGCTACCAACACACTACCTGCTATAAGACGTGCATTTGTGACCATAATAATACATTAGTACAGTACAGATTTATAATTAATAAAAAGATATTACAGTACAGATTATAATTAGAAAAATAAACATAATTGCTGAAATACAGATATCAAGAACAGTTTTACTAAGAAAATTTTTCATTGATGTTATAGTTTTTTTAGTATGAATTAATCGGTTCTTAAACATTGGTCTGGCTTCATTGCGCTAATGTGATTTCTTTTTTTTTAATGTTGTGCGTCGAGGCGATCGGTGTTTTCTTGCTGTTGTTTATTTCGAACTTCGGGAATACCCCCAGATAACTTTATTTATTTTTTAATCGTTCTACGAAAAAAATAAGTCCACTGGTTAGCCCAAATAATTTTTCATAATGTTTTTTGTTGCAGATGTATTTGATTAAAAAAATATAAAAAAAATTGTTCCTCCGTAGTTGAAAAAAAAATTGGATAAATTTTATTCTGATCTTAAAAAATATCGTATTACACAGACACCTACTTACACATACAGAAAGCATGTTATGTGACACACCCAAGTGCTACACCCAAATTCAGTGTGACACAGTCACAGTAGTGTGACACAGTGTGACACACCCAAATTCGGTCTAGAAATTGGAAAATCGCCAATTTTTTTCCAGAAAGCTGCAACTTTGGAGTTTAATATGTTGCGTTTATAAACGTCCGGATAAAAATTCAGATACTTCTCAAATTGACATAATTGCCTTAAAAATATAAAAAATTCTCCAAATTTTTTCGTGGGGGCTGCCAGCAGTGGCGTATTTAGGGGGGGGGCTGGGTGGGCTGCAGCCCCCCCCTTAGCGATTTGAGCCCCCCCCTTAGAGGGTCGCAGCCCCCCCCCTTTCCGAAACTTCAAAAGCTGACAAGTGTTTCTGATACCTCCACAATTGACAAATTCTACCTTCAAAATTAAAAAAATCTCTAAGTTTTTTCCATTCTGTTGATGTTTTTTCGGCTCAGATACCTTTTTTCTTTGTGCATGCCTATATTATGCCAGGTCTATTATCATATTCTGTGCTAATTGATTAACGTCTCACATGTTTGTATAGTTAGATAGGGTAAAAAATACAAAATTAAATACAAAGTATACTATTTTTTGCTTTGCTGCATACATGTTTGTATTTTTTGTTTGTATTTTTTTGCATACATGATATTTTTTACGATTTTTTCACTTTTTGTTAATTTTAATTTTTGAAGCATTATTACACCAATCTGCAGGGGCGTAGCCACAAAAAATTTCGGGGAGGGGGGATGAGGTTTCTTTGTTTTAAAACGTTAAAAATGCATTTAATTGCTATTTTAACGCTAAAAACGACACATATTAGCAATTTTCGGCCAATTTATAGTTTCTGTATAATAAAATTAGCCACAGTCGACCATTTGGAACTTTGAATAATGATCTGCTAACGGCAAGTGTATCCGCGTCTCGTGTGTCCCTAAATTTTCAACCCTAAAATTGCAACACACATCAGAAACGGTCGTTCTTGACGACGGATCAGAAAAAGCCACCTGGCAAAAGCATATTGCAACGATAAATCATCGCAAAACCCCAATTTTTGAACGCAGCCATAAAATAGCCTACGCTGGCCCATAGCACAAAAAGATTCACTCCAACTCTTATGTACGCAGCTGTACACAACGGGCTTTTACGCCAAATGGACGTGACTTTTGTTCCCCGCTCGACTATATATAACGTATATAGGTCATAGGCCCTTGGGCCTATTTTTTGATCCATGAGCTTAAATAATGTTTAATATTTTAAAATTATATATTTTTGTTTATTTTATGTCAAAAGTGCAGTTGTCAGTGCAATGTAGATGGTTAAAACCTCAAAAAAGCTGAAACTTCAAAAAGTGTAGTTTTCATTGCAATGTCGATGGTTAAAACCTCAAAAAAGCTGAAACTTCTGGGGGCTTCCGCCCCCAGACCCCCGCATTGCTAAATGCTAGCTGTAGATCCACTACATTTCTTTATTTCATGTAAAAAGTGCAATTTTCAATGCAATTTCGATGGTTGAAATCTCAAAAAAGCTTTAACTTCTGGGGGCTGCCGCCCCCAGACCCCTGCAAAGTTAAGTGCTTGCTGCAGATTCACTATTGTAGTTTATCGATGGTCACAATTACAAAAAGGTCCGAGGGTTGCCGTCCCCGCCAGACCCCCTTTGATCGGCGGTGGCTCACAGTTGCTCCGCACCCCCCCCCCCCCGGTCGCAGCCCCCCCCTTTGCGAAATCCTGGATACGCCACTGGCTGCCAGTTGCCACCCCCAGACCCCTGCAGTTCTGTAGTTTACTATTCCTTGTTATTCTATCTCATCAAAGGCTATGCATGTATACAAGAGTAGATTATGCTGCATCTACTTTGGTAATACACTGTCTGATGTGACGCCAGACGTTCCCATCGTTTGTTTAAATTTTCCTTTCTGATACGTATTCATCCTGAAAATTGAAAAAATCTCCAATTTTTTTTCTGGGGGCGGCAGCAACCTATGGCTCAGTGGTCTTACGTTTACAATGCGCGTGTATCGCTAAACAAGTGCTTAAATCGCTAAAAACTTCACTTCAACTTCAAAATCGCCATCACTGAGTGAGCAAAAAAGTAGGCAAGGTGCGAGCCCCCCCCCCCCCTTTTCAAAATCCTGGCTACGCCCCAGGTTCACATTGAGTCCGACGTGATAAATTGTTCGAGTTTCGGTGTCGGAAAAAAATTAGTGACCGCGCAGCCTGAAGTGGGTACCCGCTGGTCGACCTTACCCAACCCGCGAGTGCACACGACCCGCGTAAGCCCCTGAGTCCACACGCACTGGGCTATGGCTATACATGTATGTTTGAGTTCAGGGATTTGGGATTTTCCTTCCCATCCAGGGAATGTTTGTATTATATTGCCCCCAGTCCTCCACCCCCTCCCGGAAATTTTATCCGATTGAAATGTTACGCAAGGGTCCCCTGGCATATTTTTAGGCCAAATTTTTAGGGCGGGGCGCAGTGGGGGGCGGGGGGCGGCGACCAAAATGGGGTGGGGCGCACCAAAGTTCAAGTTCCGAAACTGGTGTGGGTTTTTTCCCCGCCTGCTATACAGTATTCCAGTGTAAGGGTATCTGTTTCCAATATTTTTGTGCTTCCCCTAACTTGACTATTCGACTTCGGAAAATTTTTCTAAAATCCTAACCAAAAATCCCGAATCCCGAGGGTAAAATCCCGATCCGGTCCCGATCCCGATCCCGAAAGCAAATCCCGATCCCGATCCCGAACACAAATCCCGATCCCGATCCCGAACGCAAATCCCGATCCCGATCCCGAACATCAATCCCGTTCGATCACTAATATATATATATATATATATATATATATATATATATATATATGTATAGTATATATATATATATATATATCAGGGATCGACCGGAACCCTAAAACTACCGTAACCGGAACCGGAACCACCTAAAAATACCGGAACCGGAACCGGAACCCCCTTCAAAAGACCCTATATTTTGCAATATTTTCAAACAAAATTTTTTTATTTTCTTTTGCTTACATTTTTTTTGACTACCCTTCTAACAGTCCCCAGATTTTAAAATACAGTTTGTTTACGCTAAAAATTCCTGCAACCTCTTTTTAAAAGATTACAAAATTTTTAAAATGTGTTAAAATGCATTTTTTCCCAAATTTTAACGCCAACACACCTGAGAATACTTCGTTCAAAAAGAATGCTATTTTCTGACCAATCGCAAGTGATAGTGGGGGCGTGGGGCTCAAAAGACTAAAAATTATACACATCCGCGGTCCGACGAATTGCTATAATCTAGCAAATCCGGAAATATTTTGGCATTATATTATAGACCACAAATCAGGGTTGTTTTTTTTTCGGAAAAAAATTATGACCGGAAAAAAACCGTTTTTTTTCAGGTTTTTTTCCGAGTTTTTTTCCGATGTCCAAAAATGACGGTAAAGTAGTTCTGAAGTGTAATTTTACATTTTGCGTCTTAGTCACTTCATTATTATTCACTCCTGACTCTTCAATGGTTATTACGCTTCTTCTGGACTAGATAGATGCGATAACTACCATAATAGCCAGTGTTTTTGTTTTCAAATTAGTCTAATTAGTTATGGTGTGGTAGGAAGGAGTGTAGGACTAAGGTGGGGTAAGTTTAGCTGTCAGTTTATCAGTTTACTGGGGGAGTTCTAAAGTCGACAGAAGAGTGAATGGTTCTGGCAGCGCAAATTGCAAAGTGTATTCAAACTTTGCCATTCAGGGTGGGTGTTTTAACACTTTAAAGAATTAATTTACTTCGCAATTCAAAATTGGACACTTAATTGAATTTAAACAGTTTTTCCATAAAATTTTCACAAAAAAACGGGAAAACCGCCATATTATATACTTTTCGTCAAAAAAAGGTCAGAATTGAATCAGAATCTTTTAACGATTTTAAAGCATTTTGTGCAAGTTTAACCTTTACTGTACAAACTTACCAGTTTCGAGTTTTTTTCCGTTTTTTTCCGACCCCTCGGAAAAAAAACGTTTTTTCCGATAGTTTTTTCCGGTGCCCAACCCTGCCACAAATGCACTAAAATTGGCGATTTGGCAACCGTAATTAAGCTAAAGGGATAAACGATATAGTGTATTAAGCAAGTATATAAACTGAATGCACCAGGGTTTTTTTTTCAAAATCGACAGTGGGTCCACGTTGGGTCAGGTTAATTTTCGTTGGGTCCAGTTAAGCACTGACTGGGTCAAGAATATATATGTTGTAAATCGTAAGTAGACATTTATATTATATAACAGTGGCGTAGCCAGAAAAAAATTTCGGGGGGGGAATGACTTTTCGAATTTTTGAAGTGTATTAGTATGCACCTAATTGCAATTTTAACGCAAAAAGCGACACATTTTAGCATTTGTCGGTCAAAACAATGCTTATTTTCGACCACAGCAGCATCAAACGTGAAATTGGAGGTCAAAACACCGAAAGTTACAAAAATTGCGGGCTGGAAAGGTTCCAAAAACTGTAAAATTTGCAAATTTTTCAAAATTTTCTGGCATTAAAAAAACCTGTAAATTTACTAAAAATTGTCATTTTTGTGACAATAAAACAGCTAAAACGATACACTAAACAGTGTAAAGCAAATACATTGCGCACAATCCAACATTATATACAAGCACATGCTTCCAGAGAAGACAAAAACAAAGAAAACTAAGCCACAGATTGGCAGGGGTCTGGGGGCGACAGCCCCCGAAAAAAATTTGGGGAAATTTTAAATTTTTAGGACAAATTTGATCAATTGGAGACGTATCGGAAATTTTTTTCCGGCCGGACCATGAAAACCAAAGGGGGGACCCTTGTTGGAAAATTTAAGTCGGTAAAAATTTCGGGCGGGGGGAATTCCCCCATTCCCCCTCTGGCTACGCCCCTGTTATATTATGTCATTTTCTGTGCTAGGTACGCATTGACGTACCCAGAAAAAAATTTCGGGGGAATTAATTTTCCAGTTTTTGTAATGGAATGAAATATATATGACTTTTTTGCAATTTCGACACAAAAATAAAATGCAAAAGCACCAGGCCAGAACCAAAGATTTGTTACACCTTTTAGCGAAGTTTACACAGCAAAACGTAGTTTGCGGTCATTTATGTAGTCATTTAATCTAAATAAATTCACTGTCCGCTGTCAGTGGCGTATATATCCAGAAAAAAATTTCGGGGGTTTGACTTTTTTGTAATGGGTAAAAATACACTTTTGACATTTATTTTAGTATTTACAGTAATTTTAACACTTTAATTCGTAGTGCAAACGCAAGATCAGGCAGTCACAGGTTACTGGGGGCGACAGCCACCAGAAAAAATGGA
The DNA here is from genome assembly GCA_030248245.1 of Trissonchulus sp. WLG1_4. Lineage (NCBI taxonomy): Eukaryota > Metazoa > Nematoda > Enoplea > Enoplida > Ironidae > Trissonchulus > Trissonchulus sp. WLG1_4. Next base: position 17,584 of record JASANF010000827.1, read on the forward strand.
GATTTTTTAACTGTTTACACGCCGAATTTGGTCAACTGGAAACGTATCGGAAATTTTTTCCGACAGGAAAATTAAAAACTAAGTTCGGGAACGTCACATCAGACAGTGTATTATACAAGTAAATTCAGCATAATGTACTTTTGTAGAGATGCATAGGCTTTGATGAAAGATAATAACAAGGACTAGTCAGCCATAGAGATGCAGAGGTCTGGGCACGGCCGCCCTCAGAAAAAAATTCGAAAATTTTTTTATTTTCAGGCAAAATTCGGTCAATTGGAGACGTATCAAAAATTTTTTTCATCGGGGCGATAAAAACCAAAGGGGGGACCCTTGTTGACAATTTCTTAAGGTTCAACCAAAAAGGGGGTTCGCGACCCCTCCCTGTCTACGCCCTTGGGTCTGGCTTGGGTCAGGTTAATTTTTGCTGGGTCCAGTTAAGAGAACTTGAGTCTGGACCCACTCGTGGACCCAAAAAAAACCCTGGAATGCACTCATGTACACGTGGACACGCGTTCAAGAAACATGATCATAAAGCAACTGAATCACAAAAGCAACAAGGCAAACTCACAAAGGTGCAGGGGTCTGGGGGCGGCAGCCCCCAGGAAAAAAGTGGAGAAATTTTTGATTTTTAGGCCGAATTTGTTCAATTGGGAACGTATCGGACATTTTTTCCGACCGGGCGATAAAAACCAATTAGAAGACCCTTGTGTATATACAAATCCACTTGAAGAAAATGGGGGGGCCCTGTACCGTCGCTTCCCCTGCTAGATCCACGCCTGTTAGATAGTAAGGTTTACACAGATAACAGAGTACCAAATTTTTGGCTGTAGCGTGAAAAACCATGAACCTTCGGCTTTCATTGAGGTAGCTGAAGTAATACAAGAAATTGGACACAGAAGCAGAGCATTGCTGATAGAATAATGTCAGAATAAGCAGTGCAACATAAGAAAGAATGCTAGAATAAAAAATCTGAAGCTATTTATATGTACTAGTACTAGTACTAGTACTCTATTATAATATCCGTTTTAGGACATTAAAGCTGACAAAACTATAAGAATGTATTAAGCTAGAATATAAATGTATATGTCTATAAGTATGCAACATGCATACTCGTACAGTACATAATAAGTTGGGTGTATATGAGCTTTGATGAAAGAGAATAAGAAAGAAGACTAAGACTAAGCAAGCCACAGAGTCTCAAGACTCCCGCCAGAACAAAATGTGGAGAAATTTTTTATTTTTTGGCTGATTGTGGTCAATTTGACTCTTGTCGGAAAATTTTCATGGACGAACAACACAAAATTAAAAGCAAAATCCTTTTTCAGAGAATTGGTGGTTCCGGTTCCGGTACTTTTGAAATACCGGAACCGGAACCGGAGCCCAAAAGTACCGGAACCGGAACTCCGGTCGATCCCTGATATATATATATACATATATATATATATATATATATATATATATATATATATATATATATATATATATATATATATATATATATATATATATATATATATATATATATATATATATATATATATATATATAATATGCTACCCCAATCCTTGGTTTCCCGCAACTGTTTTTTGACATTAATTGCAGATGGAGAAGAAGCGGGAGACCTCTGATTTGAGCACAGCCCAGTTGGTGATCGATGAGCAGTTTTTCGCTGCCAATTTCGACGCCGGGGCCTACGCCAGGGCGACCATTGAGAGTGGCCAGAGTGTCAGTGAACGCGTCAAGGAGCTGGTCGACAATATGCATGAGCTGGACAAACAGCTAAAGTTGCAAGTGGGTGATAGCGGAGAGAAGGTTGAATAACATACATATATAAAAATATCACATTTCGGGCTGGTACGAACTACCAACCTTCATGTCCGAGTACGACCCACTTTTCGCTCATTTTTGAAGCATTTTACGGCAATCTGGGGCAAATTATTTAGAGTTTTCGGGCACCCTTTTTCAGTACCAAGGAGGGTGCTTGTCTCAATGGGTCAAATTTCAGGGGGGGCTTGTCCCGAAGTATTAACTCTCGGTTGGAAAGGGTTGGGGGCTTGCCCACCCCCCTGACCCACCCCATGTTGTACAGATTTGATTTTTCAGTGTCACGACCATACATAGGCGTTGGGGGAGGGGGGGGTTGGGGGGTGTCGCCCCCCCCCTCCCCAAAAAAATGGCATCTTACCCCCCCCCCCAGACAGGTGTTTCACCCCCTTCCAGAATGTTTTGAAGGTGGATCACGAAGCAATATTCGGTAGCTCACGAAGCAAAAATGGCCGGAAAAGTTGCTCCGCAGTCCGCACCCCGCCGTCCGGTGGCTCACCTCCCCACGCACCCCCCAGAATTCGGTAGCTGCCCACGTATATATGGTCACGACTCTAGCGATTACGTACTGCAGGGTTTAGATATTGTGCATAGTTTGTGATTGTTTTGTTTGTTTTTTTGCAGATTTCCACGCATCACGGATCGCTACTGAGCCAAGCCACCAGCATCGAGTCGGTGGAGGGGGTGTTGGAAATGCTGCGCCAGCACGTGAGCACACTGCATCTGAGCTCGCGTCGAGTTTGCGACCGAGTGGTGGACTTGTACGCCAAAAGCCAGACACGAACCAACCAGCTGTCCCGCCTGCAGACCACCTGTACCCTGCTGCGCGCTGCCATGCGACTGATGTCCCTGTGCGACCGATTGCGCTCTCTCTGTGGCCTCAGCGGCGGGGACACCACCGTACCGCCGACCATCAGTGCCAAAGATGTGCCCAAAATTGCCAGCCTGCTCGAAGAGGTGCGAGAAATCAGCGAAGAAACCAATGTCTCCGGGCTACAGATGCTGGCGGACGATTTGGCCATCGTTCCTCGCATCAGCAAGGATCTAATGGCACAAATACGCACTTTGCTGCGTCAAGGACTGCGCACTCCGAACCATGGCAGCGTGGCCACCGCCCTGCAAGCCTTGCCCAGTCTGGCAGCGTCGCAGAGACAGCTGGATCGACTCTATGACGAGTGGGCTGAAGAAGTATATAATTAAGATATTTTTATTTTGGTCATGGTTTTTTTGTAAAGGAAACTATTCAAGGTTGGCAAATAATGCTTTAATCTGGTTAGTGTTCAAACTGGTTTTGTCTGGGAAATGGGAATTGGGAAATATAATATGTTAGGCTACCCTTGCTACAGTTTTTGTCCCCGTTACATTATATGGTTTGCCCTAATTTCTGTCCCTGTGTCCTTCCTTTAAAGTATATATGACTGACTTTCTGAGAAAATCGACCAATTAGTGCTTAACTTTTTTTTCGACCCTCTTCGATTTTCTTCACTTTTATATATGTCATAGAGGTAGTCACCAAAATAATCAAAATTAAATTAGTTTCGCCCAAATCCCTGTGGTTGTTGAGATATGGCTCTTCAAAAATGGTGATTTTGTGCGTTTTTTTGCTCTTCGACCACTCGTCACTTGTACGCTTCTCCTGGCTCCTGCTGACTCTGCACAAATGCGGTTTTCTGAGATATTACACCCATATATACGTTCTTTATAATCGTTGCAAAAGAGTGCTGAAGTATTGGCACTGTAACTTTTTACATGAGCTTCAATGAGATTTTTTTGGCACTCTTCATAAGCATTTTTTTAGATCTTTCGCTTTTTCTGCCTATTCAAAGGTGAGGGCAGGGCCTAAATTTTATTTAATTTTGTTGCTCTATTACTGTAACTAGTTTGTGCAAAGTTTCATCAAAATTGTTGATGGGTTGGGTATTCATTTTTCCAAAAGTTTACCTTCTTTTATTGTTGAATAGTAATGTTCTACTGCATACATGCACCCCCCCCCCCCCACCCCCCCCCACCCCCCCCCCCCACCCCCCACCCCCCCCCCCCCACCCCCTACAAACAAAAAACCCCCCCCCCCCCCAACCCCCCCCCCCCCCCCCCCCCCCCCCCCCCCCCCCCCCCCCCCATATTTCCAAGTATATAATTTGTTTGCTGTCAAATTTGAATCAATTTGGTACTTATACTGTTTTATAAACTATTGAACACCCAGTATGTCAAGTTTTATACAAATCGAACATGAGTTACCGCTTGATTTTTGTCAAAATCGACAGCCAAACGTCCACAATCGACTTATCACCACTTTCAGGAATTCAAAGCCTTATATCTGAGCCTAGAAACGGTTTAGAACCATTATTTTGAAGCAAAAATGGTCAAAATGACCCCATAAGTTGTTTTCAATTAAAAAGTAAAATTTTTTTAAATTTTCAAAATTTTTGAGCAAAAAATGTTGATAAAATTATCAAAATTCAACTTTTTGACTTTTTGCTTGAGAACAATTTATTGGGTCATTTTGACCATTTTTGCTTCAAGAATGATGGTTCTAAACCGTTTCTGGGCTCAGATATAAAGCTTTGAATTCCTAAAAGAGGTGATAAGTCGATTGTGGACGTTTGGAGTTCGATTTTGACAAAAGTCAAGCCGTAACACATGGTCGATTTGTATGAAACTTGACATAATGGGTGCCTACTAGTTGATAAAACTGTAGCAGTAACAAATAGATTTGATTTTGAAAGCAACGAAACTAGATACTTGAAGATATTGCGGCAGAACATTACCATTCAACAATAAAAGAAGGTAAACATTTGGAAAATTGAATACCCAACCCATCAACGATTTTGATGAAACTTTGCACAAATTAATTACAGTAATAGAGCAACAAAATCAAATAAAAATTAGGCCCTGCCCGCACTTTTGAATATGCAGAAAAAATCAAAGTTCAAAAAAAATGCTTATAAAGAGTGCTAAAAAATCTCAATGAAGCTCATGTAAAAAGTTACAGTGACAATACTTCAGCACTCTTTTGCAACAGTTATAAAGAACGTATATATGGGTGTAATATCTCAGAAAACCGCATTTGTGCAGAGTCAGCAGGAGCCAGGTGAAGCGTACAAAAGACGAGTGGTCGAAAAGCAAAAAAACGCACAAAATCACCATTTTTGAAGAGCCATATCTCAACAACTACAGGGATTAGGGCGAAACTAATTTAATTTCGATTAGTTTGGTGACTACCTCTATGAAGAAAATCGAAGAAGGTCGAAAAAAAAGTTAAGCGACCTGGGTCGATTTTG
>JASANF010000829.1:0-18429 GCA_030248245.1 Trissonchulus sp. WLG1_4
GAATAAAAGTTAAAGCTAATTTGACCAAAGAAACTGAGTTCATAGCGAACTCTACAAAATAACAGGAGCTACAATCCCAAGCTAAAAACACGACGTGAAGGTTCTACACAACCGATGGTCAGTTTACTAAAAAACTGACAAAGACTAACTGTTACTTCACATCCGCCTTGTCATAAAACCATCAACGGAACCCCCTTACTATCAAAACGATTAAACCCTATTCCTACCTCGTCCCCCCTGTGCGGCTGGAACTCCAGTCGTTTTGGCATCATGAAGGAGGTGTGGTTGGCCTCTAAGAAGCGTTGTTTGTCGACCCGCGGGTCGAGGGAGTCAAGCCAGGTGGCCAGGGCACTGAGGGAGACCTGCTGGGCCTGCACCATGCACTCGCCAGCCTCGCGAACCCCCGAGAAGGTGGTGGCCGACCAAGGCACCAGGCCCACTTCCACGCACTAAACATGGATTGAGTGGATTAAAGTGGGATTAATGGGATTAAAGTAGGATGATGGGGACTGCCAAAAACGAGCTAACAGTTGACCGGGCAAAAGTCATTTTTTTGGTAAATACAAAGTCCGAAAATATGGCGAAAAGACCTCCAAAATACAGATAAAAGTGCAGTGCACAATAATGAAAATTGCTGACAACGAAAGCCAACTTGTCAATGACAAAGTTGTAATAAACTTTACAACGATTTAGTAAATATTTTTAGCAAGTAAAAAATACTTAAATCAATTCTACACGCAAAATTCACGACAAGCAAATTCCAGATCAGAGTCTATTCTGATCAATCCATAATCACTTTAATCACAATGCTCAATCACTCACATCCAAAATATCGGACACATCTTCAGCGTAGTATTTGTGTAAGGCAGCATTAGCCGCATCCACGCAGAGCAGGTATTCGTTTCGCGCCATCAGGGCCTTCAGCTTAAACTCCTGGTATTTGGCATGCTTCTGAAGATTGAAAAATTAAATAACTAATTGTTAATTAAGTATGAAATACACTAAATTGATACTTCAGACTAAGGACTAAGGCTCAAATTCAGGGCGCGGGCTCCGGCGCAGGCTTCGGATCAGCCTCGAGGCTTGTGTAGAACGGAGTGCGAATTCGTTCGTGTTACGTCCTTCCACAAGTTTTGCGTTTGCTTTTGTCCGACAGCCAGACGCACGTCTTGAATCTAAATTAATTCCTAAGTCGATGAATCTACGAGGGCACGGGTTCTCAGCAGCATGTGCTAGGCTAAAGATAGGTTAGCTATTAGCATGGAAATTTCGATACGTAACCCAAAGTCAGCTATAAACAATTTAGTCATGCATTACAAACCGAAAAAACACCCAACATTTACTAAAATTTTACACAACTATTAGGCAAGCTGGCTTTTTTCGCGAAACAAACATTTAGCCGAACGCATAATGTCAAACATAACATTGTTTTATCACGATTACACTTAGATCTGTTTTAGGCGAATAAATACCTATAGGACGTCAGCTTATGTCGGCGGTGGTAGCTTATTCAACTTATTTTCAAAAGCTTAAGTTTGAGCCTGAGCTTAAGGCTATTAAAACTAAACATAAATAAACCTACCTGTTTCTGTTTAATTCCAAACTACTGACCAATTTATAGCAAGATACAGTTTTTGAGTAAACGCGAGCTTCATAAAATATCCTTACTTTTTCCAAATCTTTATGCAATAATCGATGCTTTCTGGATCCAGTCTTTTTCGGATAGGCTTCTTCAAATTTAGCTTTCTGCAGTTCAATAGCTTTGAACTTTGTCTCAGCAACACAACTTTCTGCATGGCAGAGTTGATACGTTTTCATGGCCTAAAAATATAACTACGATAAAAACGTGAAAAAAACACAAACTGCTTTGGTCAAAAAACAAACCGCTGGACCAATAATCCCGATTCACTAAAGATTCTATAAAAAACGATAAAAAACAAATACACCAAAACATCGTGCTTTATATACAGTGTATTCTGAGTATTGTTTTTCATGCTAGCTTTTGTAATTACGTACTTTTATAGTTCCTTCTATGACTATGCTTTAATCGAACTGAGTGAGGGGGATAGTTACAAGCTAAATTTTAGAACTTTTATATCAGCATTCAAAATAAAATTTCACTAAAATGTACACATTTTACGTAACTTTTCCCACCCCCACCACATATATACGGACATACGTACTTGAACTAATTTTAGGTATAAAACTAACGAAAGGTTTCAAGTAGGGTTGGCGGCCAAGTTTGTTTCTTACATAAACTTTTACGCAACAAAGTTTTGTGTTGATAACTGCTAACTTGCGTCTACTTTAGTAGCGGTAGCGTAACAGTTGTCCGAAAATTTTCAAAATAAACTAACAATCTTCATAACTCTTGTTGATTTGCTACATCTATTTGCAAACTAAATGTGTGCGGTTGTGTGTTAGCACAAAATGTAGTGGTTTGAATAAAAGGTGGGTGAGACACAATGTACGTATATGTATATTAACAGATCAACTTCATTGCCACTGGCAACCTCACCCATATTACCCCCTCCCCCGCCCCCAAAAATTTTCGACTGAATTGTCTGATATGTAGGTTAATTCACCAATTTATAATAAAAATTTAAAAAATAGTCAAAGTTTTGTCCTGGTATGTAGCGCTGGTTCTGGAACATGAAACCTTCAGATTCTCGGATAAGGATAGAACAGTTTTATAAATGATACAATATACAAACAAATTTAAAACACCCGCCCCCAACCTGGGTTACATATCATAACATTCAGTAGCCTAGCCACATCTATTGTTATAAGGGAAAAAGTGACGGAAAAAACGTCTATCCAACAGCAACTTGAGATATTGGTGGTTATATCTTGCCCTCAAAGTACGTAATAGAAATTAAACGCAAACGTATGCTACATACATATATACATACGTACATAATATATACATACAAATATACAATAATTGTAATTGTACATAAAAGCATAGGCGTACTAAGTGAGTATATATACCTGAGCTAGCTACTTAGCTAACTCTGAGGTTGTGTTAGCTGCTAATTCAGACATATGTACTGCTTTAAAGCAGCTTACACACACGCATTACACACAAACACAAATCTTTTGACTGGGTCACCAAAAGGAGGTCAATTAGGGCCGCTCCTATCGACAACGGAATGTTTTCTGTCGAATTCGAATCAGCAACATGTTTGTGAATGGTGAGTATATAACTCACTGTATTCCGCCTCAGATTATCCCAGAATATTAACGATGGAAAAGCGCAGTACAAATCGCCGTACTTTAGATGCAATTTTCGGCAAATATTAATCTATTCTATACACCAACCAAATGTATGTATATATGTAACGAGGTTCAAATTTTGGCAGGGTCCTGTGGTGAAATTTCCGGGACACTCCAGCCCCCCCCCGCCTCCGGGACAGCGTTTAAAGTTTAACGACGAACCTTCAAGGAGCATACCTGATACTCATCCCCACTGGCGCAGATTTAAGATTTAAGGTTCATGATTTATTATATATATATAAGGATTCATGATGGCACGACCTACCCACGCCGATTAAGTATTTGTCTGGGACCCCACTTTCTTTCATTTCTGTTTGACATCCCTTTACTCGTAATGTGAGAGACAGAGATGGAACCGAGTCACTGGGTCAGTTCGGGTCACTTTTCGCTCCGGGGCATCGGGTCACCGGGTCCAGGGGTCTCCCGGGCATCGGATCTCGATATGGTGACCCGGTTCCATCTCTGGTGCAAGAGCGAGACCATCACAAAATTCCCCGACCCTCTCCCAAATATTCATGCTGACCCATCTCCAAAGTTTTCGAGCCATCCCCTTAGCCGTTCTATTTTGAGAGCCGTCCACCATACAAGTACATAAGTGAACTACCAAGCAATAACTACGTATTTAATATTCACACATAGAGTAGGACATTCTCCGCACCCAACGTCCAGTTATCAGTTTCTATTTCTGTCTAGACCAGTCCAGTTAACTCAAGTAACACCAGAGGAGGTCTGTTTATGAATCTAAGCTCCGCCTGTCAAATGCTAATTAGAGCAGAAGCAGTAGTAGGTACTAATATTGTTACACAGATAGCCAAGGGGCAATCAGAACTCGGTCTTGGGCGTTTCAAAAGCTCAGACGGGCGGGACAAACAAAGCTTAGTGGGATAGCATTCGGTACATATATATTTAAATAAGCTTTAGTAGCTACTAAACAAATCCACCATATATAATAAGTATACATACATGCATTAGCTAACTCCTTCTGTATATAACAACTGATTTACGTACATGAGCTGTGAGTTTGTGTCGTTTGTAGACAAACAATATCAAAACTAGGAATGACAAAATCAACACTGCGTGGAAGGATTACACAATGGAAGAGAAATTTTTTATCATCGACTGAAATGTTACACACAGGATTTTCCCTAGGTTTTTGCTACAAAAAATTGCTCACCATTGACCGATCGCCAAAGTCTGACCTAAAAATCGAAAACTATTTTTTCTGAACGCTTTCGCTTCAATGTCATTCTGACCAGAAAACTACCATGCTTTCAGTTTCAGAACAACATCAGCAGTCATGGAAAATGTGCATTTTCTGCCAATAAGTCTATAATTGCAGTATTCGCCGTCGCCACCCGGTTAACATACATAGCTATGTGTCAGTCCCTGAAATTGGACCGCAATCCAGCACAGTTTTTTAAGCTCCGGCTTTAGCGTAAGCGTCAACTTTCATTCAATTCAAAAATAAAAGTGGTGCAGGGCTTGAAAAATAGGGACAATTTCTTTCAGCTATTTCCTGAAGCTGAGTTTTTTCCTCAACTCCAACTGTCACGGTTTTTATGCAGTTTTTAAGCCCAAATTCAGTAACATACCGTATGAAACCATCCATTAGTTGTGGCTAAAATAGGTGCCTATATACATATGCATAACGGGGTCAAAATTTTAGGGGAGCCTCCCCCTCCCTCATCCACCCCCACTATGGTTCACACCTTGTATGCGAGCCATGCCATACAGCCGTATTACAAGGGCGAATAATCTTCAGAATATGCATGTATCCATCCACTACAGGCATAGCAGAGTACGACCCTGTACTTCACACATCAGCTCATATATTTATTTATTTATTTGTTGTAAAGACAAATAAATTATATATTGATATAAAACGCCCAAAATTAGTTATATATATATTATATATATATATATATATATATATATATATATATTATATATATATATATATATATATGTAACTTGTCAAATCAGAATAATTCTGCCCCACAAATGCATTTACGTATATATACACAATACACATCTATATGTAATGTACGTACAATCCGTTCTTGTTTCCAGTCCCAGCAGTATGTATAATCTAACCTGGTGGCCAGCCAGAGACTTCTCATCTTACCTAACCCCAATTATCGCTCCGGGCAGGTTAGACAGCCTCAACCTCAGCCTCAGCTAACTTAGTCCAGAACAAAGGACAGCCAGGCGCAGTCAACCGCTGGCCAGCACGGGGCAGGAACGGAAACCAGGCTGGCCTAGGCAAACAAGTTTAACCAAAGACATTAACCAATTTCCACCTCCATTGGACATAGCTTGGGCGGCACTGGCTCTTTGGGCGACTGGTACCGAAAGAAAGGTAGAAAAAGCACTAACTGAGACAGACTGGACTGTCATACACATTATATATACTTGTCTAAGTCTTGTCTGTATAAAAAGAAATAAAAAAATGTCTAGAAATGGGATTGGGTATGGTTCCCGAGGGCAGAATTAAATTTACATACTAATGAATAATAAAAAATGAACGGTAAATTGTATATAGGTAGGTATATATACACTATACAGACATGTGCTTGAAATCTGGCAAGATTTTAATAATACAAACGTTACTGGCTTATGGACAATTCCGTACTTTGACTATTCGAAACTATTACTAAATAAATACCAACATCATAAAACTAACGTTCGCCGTTGCAAATTCGCACATGGGCGACACAAAAAGCAGTCTGTCCTTAAGTTAAAAATTTTGGACTTATGCGTCTATTTTGCACTGGACACAAGGAGGTAAAACATTCTGCTTAAGCTTAGGAAAAATGGCTCATACCACTCGATTCTGCATACAAAAAACAACGATCAAAGTCATGATTTCGAAAAAAATTATTGAAAAGAGGGACCATATATATATACTACCAAGGCTTGAAAATATTTGCCTCAATCTAAAAATAAACGCGAACGTCCTGCCTAAACCGCTTTCATGGCGACGCCCTAAAAGAGTGACGTTTATAGCTAGTACGGCTATCATCAAGGCACAGCTTGAAACTTGCTGTTTCCCCAAAATCCTTTTTTGAACTATATAGGGGCAATAGCTTAAGTTATTTATTTCTTTTTCCCCAAAGACATTTTTACGCCATTATCTGCTCAGTGGAGTGAAGCGAGGTTCAACTAAATTTGATTTTAGAGAGTAAAAAATGTTCTATATGCATTTAACGCATGATGGTTCTCAAGCATTTCAAATACATATCTGCATAATAAATGCACTTATTGCTTGTACATATTTATGTACAGTACAGTGTGCACATAGTGTAGTTATTTTATCAGGATGCAAAGGAGTTTTTCTGAACAATTTTTTGTTGACATTTTAACTAAAATAAGCGAGCGGAACGACTAAAAACTGAACCCAAAATATTATAATAAAATTAGTCTGGGTCTAAAATTAGTATAATAAATTAGTCTGGTGGGGCTTTATGAGATTTTAAGACAAGCCCCCCCCCCCCCTGTGACCCATCGAGACAAGCCCCCCTCCTTGGTGCTGAAAAAAGTTACCCGCAAATTGAAAAATCGCCCCAGATCGCTGTAAAATGGTTTAAAAAAGAGCAAAACGCGAAAAAAATAGCTAAAAATATGCAAATTTTGCAAAAATTTCCCATTTTTAGTCAAAAAGTGGAAACTTTTGCGTTTTTGCCGGTTGTTCAAGCCCTCGAAACGTCAGGACAAGCCCCCCTTAGAATTTCGAAAATTCGATTACAAGCCCCCCCCCGACCGAGACCCCGTGTACATGTATGCCCATTAGGCATCAGTTTTGGAGAATATTTTAGCGTTCTGAAGCGGAACCATGCAAATACTGTATGTTAGCTTGCTGAAGACAAATGACAAGTTTGGTGCGAAAAACATTCATTTCGTTAAACTCGTTGAAGTCGGTGAACAAGAACGTGTCACTGCGTTTCCTCTATATTATACAAAAGTTTGCAATTTTAAAGGCGACTAGGATGGAAGTGAAATTTATAAAAGCCCCCCACCCCCGCTTTTGATGATCCTCCCCGACTTTCACAAACTTAACAACGTCAGCTTTAATTAATGAAGAACACCAGTAAAAATTCCAGTCAGTGGCCAGTGTGTATATTCACAGCTGATAAAGAGGGAATGTGTATAAGTCAAGAAAAAATTACATTCTTTCGCTTCAGTAATTTAGTTCAAATTTGACAAATTTGTGAATGAAAGAGCGCAAAAAGCACGAGCGGACATTAGCGATTTTATTGATACTCTGTGGCCCTTTGAGCTTGTCTGAAATTAGAAATTCTGAAAAAATAACCCATTAAATTGACTCTCCTGTTGCGTTTTCTGAAAAAGTATAATTTCGCTAATGTTGCTATGAAGAAATTTTGAAAAGAAAATAGTCATACAATTTTTATACAGCGATAGTAATCAAGATTGCAAAGAACATAACATTTTACGTACATACCACATAAAGGCCTTTTCATAAATTAATATTAGCTAGATTAGATTATATATATGTAACTACGGCAGGTACATACATTAACACGACATACTTGAGTTCATAAAACGTTGCAAGCCAATGCAGATGATACTGTTTAGTCGTTCTACAAAGTTTCATAAAGTATACCAGTTACGGAAGTTATTCGAATCCTGTTCATACAGTTGGCCCATCATGGATACAGTATATATATACATACATAAGATACTGAGTTGTGCCTGTGCGTAATCCACGCGTTGAGCGGTTAATCCTTGCGCAGTACCGAAATCCCCGGAGGGGCCAATCTGTCGGCTTCTATCAAACACACTGCCCCTAGTATATATATTGTCACAAGTCCATGAGCTTTCCTCATTCATACATTCATGAAAACGGTATGCTGCATCCTACGCACGAGGTTCGAACTTGTGATACAAAGGCCTATAAATCTCAAAAGATCTGAACCAACCCTACTGGATGAAAAGAAACATAAAAACGGCGGCAAACTGTGTAACATCACTGCTTATTTAAGGTGGTAGTTACGTTTTCGACAGTTTTTATAACGTGCTATAACTTTTGATTGACTCAATGAATTTAATAAACTTGACTGAAACTACACTTATGCACATTATCTAGCTTAAATCTATAACAAGCTAGTCAGCAGACACTGTCAAAGTAGTCAGATTTCGTGAATTTTTGCATTTTTCTTGTTTTGCTTGTAAAATTGACATTGTAACTCCAACTAATTTCATTCTTTACACCAACATAGCCAATAACAGGGTGAATTTTAATGCTAAGTTTGGTGCATTTATATATATGATGCAGAAAAGAAGTTACGGACCTTTGATTTTGAATTTTTTCGAATTTTGAAAAATATACGAATTTTTGAATCTAATTTTTTCACGAAATAGGCTAAATTAATACAAATAAAAAAATTGACACATCAGAAATTGTCTAAAAAACATGTTTAATAACGCATGAAAAGATTGCAACATCGAGACTTGAGATTTAGTCCACGGAAGTACATTTTTACAAATTTCTGTGAATGAAATTGATGTAACGCAAAATTTAAGAAAACAAAATTTTTGAAATTTTAGTATAAACTAGACACATATGTGTGCTAATTTATCCCAAATTTTGAACAAAATTCTTCTGGTAGTTGTCAAGTTTTGCGGACTTTTGTATATATAATGTGCTTTAGTTCAAAAAGAAATGTTACATAAATGTGACGTAATCTCAAAAAGTGAAAAGCGGAAGGATACGTTTTTGACATGCCCGTGTGTCATTTTTTCTTTTTTCAATGAACGGCCGTTTTGACTAGCTACTACTTTGGCTTAGCTAAACGTAAAATTTACGAAAAATTGTCGTAACTGGCTGAAAAATATTTTCTGTGAAAATTAAAAATGATTGTTTCAAGCTATTTTAGCAAGCATTTATCTCATAATAAATCATAGTTTCCATAATTAATATGCGTACTATATATAAATTATTGATTGAAAATTAACCGTAAGTTGTAAAGTGTTACCCCGGCAAAACTGTCGAAAACGTTACTACCACCTTAACACCTCCACAGCAGACATCGACTATGCTAGCTCACACCCCCAGAGAACTTGCAGCTGATAAAAATGGTCAAAATTCATTCTGAAATCGGAGTTGTTTATACATTCGACCTTAAAAATAATATATATCCCACCGATACTGAATCTAACAAATATATGTATTATAATGCGTCAGCTTATATTCGTCACATAAATTCCATTTCAATCAAAGCTTCAAACCTGACTATGAATATGTATATATTTATAAATCTCTGACACATTACTCGAATTTCAAATACATATATGTACGTACATAAGCATGTATGCAGTCTCTTATTGAGAAGACACTCCCTCCTCCCCCCAAACAGACACTAGGAGGCACGTCTAGACAATCTCGTCTAAATACAACCACACTCAAATGGAAACAATCTAAATAGGGAAAATGCATACATGCCAGCTTAAATGGCAAAATGATAAACATAATCAAGCTACTAGGATGAGTATACATGTTATTAATATCACTCTAGGTTTATGGTAATGGTGAGAATACTAAGCCAAGAGAACATTCAGGACCCCTAAATGTCTCAGCATCGGTTTCGGTTTCAAAAATCATCAGAATTATTTTCCTCGAATTAGGGCTTTCATCAAATTATACGAGGAAGTTTAATCTCACACAGAATCACGTGTGTCAAGGTCTAATCGGCCAAATTCCACAGTAAAGTGAGTCCCTTAGGTAAAATCAAGAGTACATAATAGTGTCTCACTCTATTTAGAAGAAGAGTGAGACACTCTCCTTTCTGCCTGTGTTATAGAGCAGGCAGATGCGCTCGTCATTTCCAGCCCACATGTTGCCGTTTTGTGCAACATGTTGTTGGCCAATCAGCGCGTAGATTCTCTGCGAAACACAGTTTAGTATATAATCGCTGTTGCGTTGATAAGCATTAAGATAGGGATAAAAGGTTAATAACTCATTATTTATTCATAGTCTGCTTACAAAAATATTAAAAAATGTTTGCAAATACGTTTGGGGATATTTTGGCAAACTTTCAGCTAAATTAATTGAGAAACTTTCAAGAAATTGAGAAAAGTTTATATCTCAAAAGTTTCTCAGTCAATTTCGCTGAAAGTTTGCCAAAATATCCCCAAAGGTATTTGCAAACATTTTTTAATGTTTTTGCAAGCAGACTGTGAATAAATAATGAGTTATTAACCTTTTATCCCTATCTTAATGCTTATCACTTTCGCCTTGCCAGATCCTTTACCTCGACCAGACATGATTCAGAAAGTCAGATGTGAAAGAAACAGAAGACAAGTTTGACTATGTGCCATCCGAGGTGATGGTGGGGAGGTGACGCCTGCTGAGCCGAGATGGCTTTCCAGGCGATCTTTTTTACGGCAAACCTTTTTTAATGTTTTTGTAAGCAAACTATGAATAAATCATGAGTTATTAAGCTTTTATCCTTACTTAATGCTTATCAAAGCATCAGCGATTATATACTAAAGTGTGTTTCGCAGAGAATCTACGCGCTGATTGGCCAGCAACATGTTGCATAAAACGGCAACATGTGGGCTGGAAATGACGAGCGCATCTGCCTGCGCTATAACACAGGCAGAAAGGAGAGTGTCTCACTCTTCTTCTAAATAGATTGAGACACCATTATGTACTCTTGGTAAAATTCATACTATCTTTCTCATTTTTAGCTGCCTGACTTTTGAAGGCTCATGGCCACCTAACCAACCCTGACAGGAAGCCATACACCAAATTTGGAATGGATATTAAAAAAAAGTAGAAATTTGCGTATATTTATGTATGCAGTGATCTAACCAACGCTAACCATAAATACGCGTATATACGTACAGAACACACATATCAGATAGGTATACATATTTACTCCATGTTTGTTCATCCTTCACTATGGATACAGCTTAGAGTCACTCAACCCAATAGCTAAACCCAGCCGGGTTTAAGACCCATATCACAGAATATATACCCCGTTGAATGCATTGTAAAAACACCATTAATAATGTATTTTTCAATTCAATATATGCGTATTTAGTGTACGTATATGTTTATGTATGAATGGACACTGGCTATATAGACCACTATAATAGACTTCTTACAAATAATGTTGATTCATGACACCAATAGGCAAATATTATATTATGCTTACGTTTTACGTAGTTAGTCAAATCAAATAATTTTTGCTCTCACAGAAAAATAAACACAACTAAAACAAGCCACTAACAGAATGATAAATCACCGCTGCTCAGAATTGACATTTCACTATTTTTAATATCAGTTAGTAAGACAACCATCGTGGTGAAATTTAGCTGACTGTCATAAGCTTTTACATTTCACTCAAAATTTCTGGACCTTACTAGTTACTACCTATAATACTCGAAAACAGTGCATTGGCCACATCAGTGTATTCAAAGGTTGTAAAATGTCTAATTAATAGATAATACATATAAGTAGGTTCATTAAAGCATATAATTATGATCCAATGAAAACTTAAACACGGTAAACAACTGCCACCTGTCCTTTTGTCTGCAGAAACTCACTGTGTGTAATTCATTCAAAACCCGTAATATCTCTTGTTGGGCCTCCGAGGCAATCTCTTTACACTAAAAATAAACACAAACAAGCCTAATAATTCACTTCAAAAGTACAAATACAATGATATATACTTATAATTTAAGCGGCGGTACATAAGCCTGTTCTTTTTGTTAGTAACTCTGTTCCATATTATTGGGTTTTTCACGCGGTCCCTTCTGTGCTAAATTTTGCGTGGACTTGCTGGCTGAGAATACAGACCTGCCAACAACGTAACTGAGGCCCGATAAAAAACTCAGCTAAAATACCAACTTTCATACTGTACTTTTGTACGACAGAAATGGAATATGTGACCTGAAGCCACTAAGACTAACTCTGTTAGTTCGCCATACCATTTTGGCAATGTGCAATACATTTCTGGCAATATGCGATATAGTATACCTTTCTGGCAATGTGCAATACCTTTTTGGCAATGCGCTGTATTGCTTCCGCATGACCGGCGAGTCTCTGTATGACATGACTAGAGTACAGTTCGCTGAGGGTCATCCGTTGACGGCCCTCCGTGCGGCTGGTCTGGACCAGATCTTGCCACAAAATGTACAGCGAAAATTGAGACCAGGCGTCTTGTCTGAAACAAACACACAAAAACATTAGCAAAAAAATTATTTTAACTGAGACAAGCAACGTCTAGCAACGAGCTCTGTAATAAAATTTGTAATGCAAATGGACAAACTGATTCAAGCTAACTCGCGTCCACTCCTGATCTTGCCCTTTCGCTCCTCGATTTTTCACGGACCAGGACCACTTTAGCCAGTTTACAGGCCAAAAAACAATTTTGCTTTGCTCTTTTTGGACGCATCGAGCCTTGCGTCGAAAAAAATACTCCTCGGCCGCTTAAGGTGGTAGTTGCGTTTTCGAGGTTTTTGTGATTTCTATGCAAACTTTGCGCCACCAGTACTCAAGTTATAAGTGACGCCTGAGCATAAATTTTTGGGACAGTATTGTAAAGGTCAAAATCCCCAGGCATGTCTCTCACTTTTTTGAAATTTCACCTGTGGACATTTTTAGAGGGTTTTAATGACAAGAAAATATCTTAAATTTTCGGTGCGTTTGCTTTTCAGCTAGTTTCTCAGTAAATTGACTAGTTATTAAAAAATTGGGGGACATGCCTGGGGATTTTAAACATGTCAATAACCTTACCAACTTTCAGCCCCAACAGGTAATCGTATGATTCAGAGCTGTGGCGCAAACTTTTTGTAAAAATTTTTAATATTTTGGAAAGGACTTTTCTTTAGTCGCTTATACTGGAAAGAAAATCTCAGGTTAAATTTCAAGGCATGGCATACATTTAGGAAAGATATTGTTCTAACTAATGCAAAAGACCGCTTGTGATTTGAATTTGTAAACGCTGAGCTATGGCTTTTTAAAAAAACACCTAAAAACGCAATTACCCCCTTAAGGTGGTACTTGCGTTTTCGAAGTTTTTGCGATTTCTATGTAAACTTTGCGCCCACAGAACTCAAGTTACAAATGAGGCCTGAGCATGAATTTTTGGCACAGTACTGTAAAGGTCCAAATCCCCAGGCATGTCTCTCACTTTTTCGAAATTTGTCCTGTGGACATTTTTAGAGGACTTTAATTACAAGAAAATATCTTAAATTTTCGGTGCGTTTGCTTTTCAGCTATTTTCTCGGTAAATTGACTAGTTATTGAAAAAGTTGGGGACATGCCTGGGGATTTTAAACATGTCAAAACCCTTACCAATTATCATCCCCAACAGGTAATCGTATGATTCAGAGCTGTGGCGCAAACTTTTTGTAAAAAAACCTCAAACCTCAATTTTGGAAAGGACGTTTTTGTAAACGCTTGCCCTAGAAAGAAAACCAATGGTTGATTTTCGATACATAACACACTTTTAGGCAAAAAATAGTTCCACACTATGAAAAAGACCGCTTGTGATTTGAATTTGTAAACGCTGAGCTAGCTTTCCAAAAAACACCTAAAAACGCAATTACCCCCTTAAACCCAACACCTTGGTGAGGCTCATTAAAAGTCATATTATACCATATCGCAAGCAGCAGGCGAAGTCAACACCAAACCAAACCGAGCTTACCTGGCCTTATCAGTTTTATGTTTGGCAAGTATTTGCTTGGCAAGTTTGTCCAAGCTGCGTCCGTAGTCCATTTCGATCTCGGCCCGTTTCCTGAAGTAGTCCTGCACCTCGGTCACCAGAGCCGTCTCCTGCTCGCTGCGTGTCTCCAGGGCCCGCTGCTGCTCCGCAAACTGACTGCGAATGTCTGAAACAGCACAATTAAATATGTCTAGAAACTGTCTATGAAGCCATAATGAAAACCAGAAATTTCAACGATAACTGACATATATAGACCCATATTCAACGCAAAAAAGTGCCATTTTTACTAAATTTTCGGGACCTTTCCCACCGGCCCCTCGATTTTGGGGGGTTCCCCTCATCCCCACCTCATACATGTATGCTGTATACAGAACCTCAGCCGACGACGGTGAGGGATCGAGTAAGACTCAAGTTAAAGTCACAATGAAGTATATAATTCCAGAAAAGTCCACGCTAACCCTCACATACCGCAACAATGACCACAACAACTACTTCTGCACCCATTCGATTTGGTAGACAGTTTACGAAAACTACTGAACAATCTGCCTGTACAGTTCAATTTCATGGTCTACAACAATAACGCTGAATCCGCTTCAAAATACATGAAAATGATAGATTCGTTAAGCACCTGGAATTCAGGTAAACAAGGAATTTACTATTTACATTTTACCACATGCTAGCACAATTTAATTAGAACTGAAGCCGACAGTTGGACGATAAATGAAAATATTGTGTTGTATTCTATTCACACAGCAGCAGCACGGGTTAAAAGAAGACATCCAGATATATACATTGCCTAAACTTATTCATTATCGTATCGTAAACCTGAACTAATAAAATTGGTTGCGATTGCGAACTTACTTCTAGCTAATTAAAATCAAGCTCAACCTAAAGATTCAGCAGCAACTGACTTTCGTTTCTCAAAAGTTATGCAACAATGAAAAGGTGAACCTCCCATATTTTACGTGGGGAGATGTCGGTGTGGGGCAGGAGGTGGGGGGGGGGTCGCATCCCATTTGGGTCAAATCCCCATCCTCTAAACAGCCAGCAAAAGTTACACCACAGTGATGTAATCCAGAATCCTTACTTGCGACATAAAGCAAATGGTCTGTATCTTTCCAGTCATTAAAAAACGACGGAGAAACCAAACCGCAACCACAGTTCAACTGAACCATACTAATTAACCAAAATAATTAATTAATTACAAATAATTAATGAGGACATCGTTTAATTCAAAAGTTCAATGAAAAGTTGCATAGAAAGTGAAAATATTAAGCACATATATATGAAGATCCGCTAAGTAAATAAAGACTAAAATTAAAAATATAAAAACTGATGGATAAAAACTGATGATGTTGGATAATAAAAACACATACACATGTCATGTCTATAACACACACTAAATATTAAGATTAATTTTGTAACAGACTTTGATTCAGAACTAAAAAAAGTATATAATAAAGATATGTACAGGCATGTGCTCCCTCAAACTCTGTAATCTGCATAAAAACTATGAAAAATCCTGAAACCAATATTACTGGCGGATCCGGTGAAACCGGCCAGCACCTCTGAAAAGTTTTCAAGAGTGGAATGCACACAAGGATCCCCCTTTTTGATTTTATTGATATATACATCAAAAAACTTATCTGATATTTATAAATATGTACCTACATATGTAATACTGACAGTTATGTAACCAAAAATTTCACAAGCTTCTCTGAAATGTCATCCTTGATCATCCACTGATGCTGGCATAAAACATGTCAATACTCAATTATACTCACTACACATAATAACAACCTAATCAAACGCCAAAGTCCAGAAAAAAAAACGGCAGCCTACATTTGGACTTCCAAATAATAGCATCCTAGTCCTATAATGTAGCTTCACACCTACATAAATCTGCAGAAGCCGAGCGGGAAAAAACGGCCAGAATTTCGCAATAAAAATGTATAAAAAACTAGTCAAGCACAAAAAAACTGCTCCAATTCGCACAAGAAATGACTTTTCCACGAGTGAGAAGAACGCCACACTACATAGCTTTCTTAAAGCCAGAGCTTAAAAGTAAAAAGTACTGCCTGGCAGAGAAAAATGTGTTTATAAATGATGGTGCGAAAATGGGGAAAACTGCGTGTATGAGGTGGATTTTTAAAAATGTGTACGTGACCAGACCAAAAGGGATTATAAAAAATCCTCAACCAAGTATATAACATTTATAAATAGAGACAGAGAGCTGCTTGTTTCAAAAACTTAACCCAGCTTATAAGGTATTTATACTGCATAAAAACATCTGGTTAGTAGACGAGAACTATATATATGAGCGACGTGAGAAACAATATATACCTGGAGATTTGATGGATCTTAAAATGGCTGCAAATGCTGAACCGACCTCACTGTGCCCTGCCAGGGACATTATATAAAGTCTTGTGATATTACAACTCTATATAGTTTTGTTTTGTTAATGTTTTGCAGATTATGATGATGATACTTGAAACTTTTAGCTGGTGTAGTGGTGTGACTTATTAAACATTGTGATAGAGTGCGAACTTCCCTTCCCCCCAGACCGCCATCAAAAAGATTACTTAATCAAATCCCGCAATGGTTCAACTTCAAACTGCGGCTGTTATTAAAAAGCAATAAATTGAATGTAAATTCAATGAAATGAATTAAGTGAATGAGAAATGAATAAAATGAACATGAAAAAATTATGCAACTGTTGTTCGCTGTCACTGAACAAAGCAGCGGAACAGGTACTGAGCCTAAGAGAGTGACAAAAACAGAATTACAAAAAATTTATTTTAAAAAACTGCTATAGTCGAAAAATCAACGCATCGTGTAGCCGAATTAAGTTTGATTTAAAATAAGAAGGATGGTTTATTTAATCAACTTTAACATTAATGTAGTAGAATGAAAGAAAACTTGCTGACTGCAGCACAATTAATTATGCAACAAACAAAAAGAACAAATGTGACAAATCGACCAAAAGTTTCGATCCAAAAAAGGGTCCTAACAATTTTTTAAATTCTCGTCACGCTACATATGATAAATCTATTCGTATATTTTATATTGACGTTACTTCCAACATTCTGGCATTCATTTTATATGCTCGTAAAACTTTTTTTGCCCAAAGACTACGTATATATATGTGTTCCAACAAAACTCACACACTCCTAAAGTAGAATCAATTCTTTAAACAGCTTTCCTAAAATTACGCAAAACACAAAGTTTCTACAAACTTTATTGAGCGTATCTACTCAGGACTACCAGTTTAAATGGGGAACGTCAAAAAGTTAGGTGGCTTTAACAAACAAGAAACACAGAAAGATTTAAGGCGTAAGCCAGCAACACTTAAAGCTCCGCAGAAAACAACAAGGGAACACGTCAAAAAGTAAGCTCTCAGATTAAACCACACCAGCGACAAAACAACAGAGGGAAGTAAGAATTAAAAGACGAGGATACGCGTGCGGACGTCGTCACTATTGTGAAGAAATTATATACACATATATACATGATATAGCTGGGATTTACATGTACTCCGGAAAAGACACCGAAGAATTTTTCATTAACAAATTTCATTAACAATCTTTTGGACATTGTAGATTATATAAACCGATTGGTATATACTCTGCAAGATTTCAAAGTGCATAAAAACGCAGCAACAGAGCAAAAATACACAATTTGGGCAACAATTTTGAAAATTTCCTATCCAGTTCGACCAGAAATGCAACAAAATTTTTTGATATGTAGAAAACAGATCGAAAAATTTTATATCCAATCTCGAGAAGAAAACTGCTGCAATTTTCTGCAAAGCACAGAACCCAGATGCGCAATAGCGATAGGCTAAAGTTTTCAGTTTTAATAACATAAAATACTAAGTGGTTTGCAGAAATTCGGCGAAAAAATCGGCATAATTTTCACAAATAATGGCAAGCAAAATTTGCTGCTATTAGTGACCGGGCAAATTCGAAATGTTCACCATTAAACTGAAAATTTCCGCGACTGGGTCACATAATTTAATTTTCATTGCGTTTGTTTACAACAGTTTATGCCCATTGTCTGGATTTTAGGTTTCTAAAAGCATTTATATATAGCTTCCTCAATAAAGAAAGTTTTTTCAACATTTCAATATTTTCAATAATGAAAGTGCGTTTATTGCAATTATAATAGATTAAGTTTCGATTGCGCCTTTTCAGTTAATTCTACGATATATATACATATATATATATATATATATATATATATATATATATATATATATATATATATATATATATATATATATATATATATATATATATATAATATATATATAGATTATAAGTACATATTATTCTTATGTAATAATCAATTTAGCCTTTTCTTGGAACACTGCGAAAATATGCATTCATAAACTTAGGTATCATTTTACAAGATCCAGTTTTAGTCTGGGTTTTACCATATCTACCTTCGCATCGGGACAAAC
>JASANF010000830.1:0-23707 GCA_030248245.1 Trissonchulus sp. WLG1_4
TACCTACATATTAATTGCATTGCTGGCTTGCTTCTGTTAATATACTTGCTTTGCAATTTCCGCCGTTACGGTAAAAAAATCAACAAAAACATCGGAAAACATCAAAATTTATAAAACTAAAACAAATTATCTGACTGTGATACCATATTCGTACCATTCAGTCAATGTACAAAAAAATTAACTAAAACAAAAAACTTAATTTGCTCAAACAGTCGTTTCTAATTTGCAAATCAGGTTGCTGACTTGTGCCGAGTCGACACATTTCAGGTGAGCGGACGTGAAAAAGTTTATCCGTTGGACTACCACAATTGCCCTGGTTTTCCACTTTATAGGGATTTATATACTCTAGTAGTGTTACAACTTTACAAGAATTTAATGATATAGATTTTTAACGCAAAGAACTGAGGAAAAGCTCAGAAAATATGATAACAATACCAACACAATAAAAATTATTGCACTTTTGTCACTAGTAGGCTTGTCATTTTGGGATCGGTATTGGCTCGGATCGCGTGCAATGTCCACAGTCCACCCCATTTTGATTGGCGGATATGCCTACTGAGTACTGAGCAAGGAAGCACACCTTTCACAAAATATTCGCTACATATAATGAAGATTTATGATTTGTATGTGGCGCGCACTTTCATTGCAGTCGTTTTGTTTCAAAAAATTTGGAAAATAACTTCAATGATTGCATTATAAAATAGTTTAGGCCATATTTTTAAACGGCGATGAAGTGCAACTTTTGAAAATCTGCAACATTAAAAAGCCTAATTTATGAGCTTTCGAATGATGTATTGCACACCCAAAACGGTTAAGGCAGTCTAAAGTTATAAACGAAAACGTGAGGGCCACTCAAATGCTAAATCCGATAAATCCTCGTAAATTTACGAGGATTTAACTCGCCTATAAAATGTGTGTAATTTTAAATCCACGGATTTAGCGGATTCAAAAAAATGAATTTTGGATAAGGATTTAGGATTCAATTTAAATCCGCCAGCATGCTAAATCCGAAGGAAATTTTGGATAAGGATCGGATTTAGCGCACGCTAAATCTGATAAATCGGATAAATCCAGCAGGCAAATTAAATCTTAAACGCTTATCCAAAATGCAGGATTTAGCTAAATCCGGATCCGCTAAATCCATTTTGGATAAGGCCCTTAGCTTAGTCGTGCTGAACGCAGTCTATGAACAGCGTTGTAACCTATGTATTACTTGCAGAAATTTTTACGTGGCGGCCTCAGCCGCCGCGTATAGGTATACTATATCGCAAAAGCTGAATTTACACGTCTATGCTTTCGCTGTGTTTGCACAGCAAAAAATGTTAGGTGCTAAAAATACGTTGTGTGTGGAAGTGCGTGTTAATGTGGGATCTCAGCGTTGAAAAGCATAACGATACGATATGCAATGCTATATGCGAAGCGAAGCGACATGCACATGCTGGACATTGTTGTTATATAGGTTCGCGCAGTATATGCTATTTTGCATGTCTGATATAAAAGCACACATATTCAACTACTCATTTGCATGTCCAACATATGCGTTTGAAATTTGCATACAGTAATGACAAAACCTGTTACGCCACTGTTTCCTAGAGTGTTTCTCACCGATAGCTTACCAAGTCCTTTCGAAGTGTAGAAACCATTGGCAAACTATGGGTTTACAGTGCCAGGGCTATGCACTATTACATAGCGTTATGACTATGGCAAGTGGCAACTCTCTCGAGAGAGGAACACGCGGACAACAACGCGAGCAATAATTTATTGATGTTGTTTTTGCAGCAAAATTATTTGAAAGTAAGATGAATCCAGAACAAGCTCAATCTGCGACAAAACCTTCAGAAAATATTAAGCAACACTTTCAAGTAAGCTCACCAGTGGGTCAGCTAAAACCTGTTGTGCAGCAACTATTTCACTTCAAATTGTGTGATATAAAAGATTGGCGTAATTTTTTTCAGCAAACTGTGTATGCAAAATATTGAAGGTGTTTTCCCTTACAACAAATTGTGTAAAAACAAGCTAGAAGTCTATCAAACTAAAAAATGATGTATCATAAAACCATTATAATTCTAAACTCATGAGCTGCGTCTTTTGATTAAGAGTTTATTAAACTAATTTCTACTCTGCAGGTATCTTTCAAAGGAAACATTAAAACGATATCCATAAAACGCAGCGATCAAATTTTGAAAAAGCATCGTGTTCATAGGCTAAGGCCAACATGAAATGCCTTGAGTAACTAACCAAAAGTGAAATCCTTAAGATGCATATTTATTTCTAGTTTAAGGGAAAACTAATATAAGGCAAAAGACAAACTCATTATAAACTGCAAATTTAGAATAAGTTTAAAAAAGATGCCGAAACCCGGGGTCGAACCAGAAACATTTAGATCTTCAGTCTAACGAACTCCCAACTGTGCTATTTTGGCTGGCTAATAATCGTTAAAGTCAACATGACAACTGATGCTCTGTGATTACAAGCGTAAGATAACATCAACAGCCTTATTAAGATTTTGGTTCATCGATAATCTTTTCGTTTGGTCAATATATATTTTCTGAATTTACGTTGAAATAGGCCTAAGTTTAGTGTAGCAATGTTTGCTGAGTTATTATATACTGAAAGCTCGAGTCTGATACACTGTTCCACTAACATCATTCAGTTATTGAGATTAAGTTGTAGGAACCGGTTGCTTCAGACGGCAGCGCTTAATCTGAGGGGAGACGGTTTGATTCCGTCCCTTAAAAAAATTTTTTATAGTTATAACGCCAAAATCAAACTTAAAGACCTGTTGTGCTGTGGCACAACAAGAAAAACATGATACAGTTTGACATTTTTTAAGTTTTGGCTTTAAAAATTTCAGTGCCACATTTCATATTCATAGGATATCCTCGGCGTGTAAGTATGTCGGAACGAAATCTATCAAAAATTAGTGCTTGTCTAAACTACTGACATAGATCGCCTCAGACTGGTTTTACCGTAAGACTGTCTTTACGCATTCCACTCATGTGTCACAAATATATTACCTGTTCAACGTTATAAAGTACGCTTTAGTCACGTTTTCTGCTGCTGCTGACCTGTTAATTATTATCAACTTTGCAGATAACTATTGTACGTAACTTTGTGTTGGCAGTCAAACTACTCTTTAAGTTACAATTCCATTTCCTAATAATAATAATTAAGTTTTTGCTCCGTTTAGTGCGATTGAAAACAAATAGACAGAAGCTGAAAAATTATATTTAAAGATGAATATAATATGTACTTATGCCGAATACTCAGGGTTTATACTTAAAATACTTATGGTTTCAGCTTACGACTTAGCAAGCATGGAAAAGAACGAAAGTAAAACTACCTGACAATGAACATAAGGAAAAGTTGTCTGCCAATTTTATCAAAGTTGTCGCAAAGTATTCGCATGTCAGCTTACAATGTTAACATGTTAAAAATGTTAACCAAGCATTCTGGGTCAACATTGGGATTTGGTTGCAACTTACAACCAAAGTACATGGGGGCGTGGGCAAAACCAAACTTCAAGCACTTGGTTGTTTTATTAGAATGAATATGTCAATAAAATTTAATTATGAAAAATTTTACATTTATTTAAAACGCTTTAAAATTAATACTAAAAATGCAAAAAGTAGTAGACTAACTTTGGGCTGCACCAAACTAGATTAACCTTTTACCGGCTCTTGTCCTCATATGATGACAGCACATTCTTTACAGCTAACACTGCGCATGCACAAAAATGTGACTATGTTTCTGCACAAGGTCCTCAAATGGGGACAGACGCATATACTGGTGTAGATAATGTTGTTACTTTAGCTGAGTTCTGGTTTGTAGTGCGCTAATCAGTTGACGGCTTGTGACGGTGGCGAGTACGTGCCACATTTGAATGCCGTTTGAGGAATTACGGTAAGTAAATATAGAGCTCTAATAAATACATTTATCGTTTATTTAATGTATTGATGAAATGTATGTAAGGTTCAATGCAAAAAGAGTAGCAGTTGACATGACAAGGTTTCTAAATTGTGTCCACAAATGAGGACGTTGGCCAGCTAAACTCTTTTTTCGACTTTTTTGAATTTTGATTTGGAAAAGTAAATTATAGTAAATATGATAGTAAATAATAATGAATAGCAATGAAGAGTGACTGCAAAAATAATATTTGAAACTATTTTATTAATAACATAATAACGCACTGGCGTCTGCGTTCCGACCTCTGGATAATGCAGACTCAATCTCGTAATAAGATTCAGAGCCGGAGGTTAAAGCCGTTGAAGCAGCAGCTGCTCCAAGCAAATCACGCTGCTCAGCAGTTTGGAAAGCATCGGATAATAGTTTTAAAAGTAAGTTTGACTCATAATAATCAAAAAAATAAAAAAAAACTGCTAGCTTAATTGTGGATGGTCTGTTTGTTGGCCAAGTGATTATCGATAGTTGTTAATATTTTATCTGTTGCATAAACATGACGAGGCATCTGGTGAATTTAGACTGATGAAACATAATTTCAACAAATTACATGATCACCTTTTTTCATTTATACTTCATAAAACTACAGTTACCCAAAATTCTCAAAACTATATGCTTTTTAGATATTTCACCTGCTTCCACGGGAGAACAAAAGTTTTTCATTGAAGGAGATACTCCATACGATTTCGCCAAAGCGACGTTTCCGGAAAGTTTGCTGCTGCATATATGTTATGAAGTAGATGGGATATAAAGCTTGGGTGCTGGCGGGAGCGTCAAGATATTGCTATAATTTCGAAATGTACAAGGGCGCCGAAAAAATATAAAAGCAATCTAAAATCAATTCAGATTTTCTAAATCTGGTGAGGACTCGAACCCTCGACCTTCCGTTTGACAACCAGATGCTCAACTACCAGAGCTAAACACCCCTGGTTTAAGAATGCAGATATAATTATCAGATACCCCAACAGTACACAAATACACTGAACCAATATAATAATAACTGTTAATAAAATTTAGCAATCGTTAATATTTTTTAAGTTTATACTTCATTATCGGTCTAGTTTGATCAGTTGAGACTTAAGGTGGTAGTAACGATTTCAACGATTCTTGCATAAGTTGTGTAATTCTTAAGTAAAATGCCTGGTACTAAAATACTTGATATGCTAGAAGTTGAAGTTGTTCCACTATAGTCTGCTAAAAGAAATGTCTATGACTTACTTCTAAGCGGAGTTACAGGTCAAGGTCATTTTTGGGCCCTTAGTCACCCTTTATACTGACCTGTTTTTCAAATTCTCGAGTCTCAAGTCCTTTTTTTGAAATTGAGGTTTTTATATTCCTAGTGGTAACTTCGTTTGCTCATGAACACAAGTCCGTGGTCTATTTTTGGCCGGATACCTCTGGGGTACCGCTGGAGCTCCTTACTTCTTGAAATGTCAACATTTGAAAATTATTCAAATGTGAGATTTAGAGTTTCTAGGGACAAATTGAGTTCCTTATCACAATTTCGAAATTCGTTTTCACATAATATCGTTGCAGTGTCTTCTGTAAAGACCCATAGGGTGCCTTCCGACATCTGATAGGTCTGCTAAAGCCAACGTCTTAGGCAAAACTAGACAAACGAAAGCCAGTTTTTGAGTGATTCACTTTGAAGCATAAAATCAAGGATCATGGCAAAGCAGTTAAGAAAACTTGATAATTGCATAAAATTTGATAATTTTTGGGTGTTGGTTTTTGTTGAATTGTTAAATTGATAACGTAAGTGAAATTAATAGGCAACTGAATTTGAGGAAGTACCAAAGAAAGCAACTTCTAAAACTTTGTTGCGCCATCACTAACTTTGTTAAACTTTTCAAAAATGCAAAAAACCAACATGGGGAATAAAATTTATGATTAAATTTAGTGAAGTAAAATTAAACAAACTTTCCTCTACATTACTTCTAGTGATTTCACAAAAAAGGCCATTTTGATCATTGTGAAAGTTAACTGCTTAGCTCAGTGGCTATCCACCAATACCAGAACTTGCACACAGCTAGTCCAACATTAGCCCTAACCAACTATTAAGACCACAAGTGAAAATACGATTGTTAATTAAAGTGACAATGCACACAAGACAACGTCGAAATCGTTACTACCACCTTAAGATCCTATTTTCCTAAAATATGCTTGACGTTCTCATATGTCATATGTCATACTGTCATTATGTCATATGTCATATGTCATTCTCATATGTCATACGATGTGACGTTCTCAACGTCACATCGTATGCTGATAACCGAAGTTTTTTAACGGCTAAAGCGTGCGGACAGGTAGTCGAGTGGTACGATGCTAGCTTCAGAAGCAATAGATCCGTGGTTTGAGTCCCGTATCATATTTAAATAAAAAAATTAGACTTCCTGATCGTTCAATTTTTCTATTTCAAGCATTTATTGCTGTTTGAAATACATGCTTCGGAGCTACTTAGCAGTAAATGTGTGAAGAAATTGAAAATTAAAATTTTTGTCCGCAAAATAGTAGCGCGTTTAATATTTCTGCTGGAATATTGACACTCAGACCTCACAATTTTACCGCTCCTCGATCAGCAGAAGAGCTTGTTGCAAAAATTGCTAATTGTTGCGCACATCATTTATACACATTAAATGTGGAAACGGCAACTAAATGCGGCCCAACGTGTATACAAACATGGCAGAAACGGCAGCAAACTTGTATGCAAATAAGCAAGATTTTCATCCAAAAATTACTCATAAATACTTTATACTTCATACTCTGATATGTGCACGCTAATTATTTACTTATTTTACAGTGATAAGTATTTTTTCTTTATGAGGTTTTTATTAAAACTATAACGCTTGCCACATACCTATAGTACTTTATCTTACAGAAACAGCTCAAAAAATTTAAACAAGCAGGATTTTCGTGCAAACTTTTAGAGTAAACTTATGCTTTTGATGTGAAAGCTAAATAAAAATACATGCCAGTATTGCCTGTAATTTTGAACCTCCTGCTATATTAATACAGTATCTCAATTTAAGGTTTCTTTTTGATTTTTCTCATTTTCGTGAATCCCTTTAAGGTGGCGCTCTGACTAACCGACCTTGGGCGATATATTTTTTCACCCAAGTTTTCGTGTTTTCAAGAAGAAAAATTGTTTAAAATTAAACAAGCTTTCAAATGATGTACATAACGTCAAATTTCGTTCAACTTGAAATTTCCACTAATTTTAAATCGGAAAAAATCTTTAAATCGATATACCAAAAAGTTCTAATGGCTTTCAGTACTTTTTTAAACAGTTTTATGGAACGAAGTGCTCCTGCAACTTTTTAAAAAGTCGTATGCGTGTCAAAACAGCAGGGTGGGTTCTTTCAAGACAGCAAGGGGTTCTATCAAGGCAAGGGCAAGGGGTAACGGGCCTAACTATCTTTCCACACATATGTACTTATGCAATGGACTCCTCAATTACTTCCACGTTATTTTCCCTACAGCTCATTCTAAAGAAGCCAGCGCAGCAGGAACAAGTAGACTCCTAAACTGAGTAAGATTTCTTTGTAAAGAGTTCTATTTTACTTACCTGAAAAATAAAGAATAAGTTTCGCGAAACTCAAATATATACTCAGGTAATAACAAGCCTAAAAATCAAACCAGCTATTTATGGTTTAAAAAACAAAGACACTACCACTGCACCACTCACTTTTCACGAAAGGTTACTTTAAATTTTACCGACTTTTTAGCTGTACAAATGTCGCTTTGGAGTAGTTTTTGTGTCAATTTTTGCTACATTTATAGTATGAGTAAACTGTGAAGCTATACTTACAAAAAAAATTTTTTGCTTAGATACAGGTCTTATCGTGACTTTGACGCCCCCCCCCCCCGACGCTCCTTTTCCCCATACAATTTTTTCTATAGACGACATATGCAACGGAGTCGAAAGTGTTGGAACGTTTTTTGCGTAAATGTTAAGGCCCTTCTACGCCTCTCTGATCGACCAGAATTACACTTAATATCTTCCTTCATATGGACACATACGGTTAACGGAACCAGCTGACAAAGCAAGTCAGCAGAATGTATATATGTTGCTTAGCGCACTGCTTACAAGCCCGCTACGTGGTGCTGCAAGTGCAGGATAGAGTTACCGCTATCGCAACATAACTGGATAAGAAAAATATGCCAAATAGAAAATCTGAATTTTGGTAAAGCGGGAGCATCTGCGAAACTTTCATACAATCTAGATGAAGCAGAAGAAAAACATGTAAATTGAATATAAATATAATAACCATTTGCCAATATTAATTATATATGCACCTGGAATTATCAGTGTTTTATAATTCAACTTTATTTCAATATAAAGACCCCCATGGTGACGTTAGCTGGACCTTTTCGGAAACTCATCCTTTTCGAAAACTTGAAAGGATATAAACAGTCTGGTTTCAGTTACATAAATGTATACAGTTGGTCATTTCTAAATTTTAAATGGCTAGTTGAGAAAACGGTTAAAAAGTTAATGTCATGCTATAACTAAAAATTCAAGAAATTGGGCAAATCCTTATTGGATAATCCTAAATAATGAGCCCATTATTGATACAATGAATGATCTAAATCAGAAAAGCAAAGCTGTTTCCATTAATACCTTTGATTTCAGTAAACTGTATACATCTTTGTGTCACAAAAAAATTGTCGAAGCTTTCAATAGATTAGTAAAATTCGTATTACGAAATGAGAATAATGATCAAATCATAATAAAAAACGGATTTGCTTTTCAAAAAAATCATCTGTATGACGATTCGGTGTATGTATTTGATAGAAATAAACTGTGTGATTGTATTAAATTCCTAGTTGAGAATACATATTTTAGCTTTGGAAACATGGTTCTCAAACAAAAAATCGGTATTCCAATGGGTACCGATTGTGTCCATTTTTAGCGAATTTTTTTCTATTTCATTTTGAATTTAAATTCGTACGAAAATTATTGCAAAACAGAGAATTTGATAAATTACGAAGACTTCGTCACGTTTTCCGATATATTGATGATAACGGCGTCAACTGACGTGACTTTACGTTCCATTGACACGTCTGATGCATGGGATTTTTGTGTGTTTCGTATATGTTAACCTATACCCTCCGCAACCCTATAGCTCCCACTTTTTCCGTTACTAACGATAGCTATATGAAAGCATCCGCCGGCGTGCCCTGCGCCTAGAGCCCTAGGTTGGCGCTGGTTATGATGTGGGACGCGCAGGCCAATAATGTCATCTGTGATTTGGTTCAGAGGTTGCTTACATTGTGCACATGTTAAGAAATCTCTGAACTACAGATACATTTCGAGCACCCACATAATAAGGATGTATGCTGATAATTATGGAAAATGTTTAAATCCTTTTTATTTTTCACCAAATTGTAAAAAATTCTACATCTAAAAGTCACAATTCTCATATGAACATAATTAGAGTGTTATGACACTTTTGACTAAACACTTTCCGTACGGAATTATCAACTTTCCATATAGCTAATACTATTGTATTCTACCTTCAACCACGTCGATGTTAGGCTATTACTGCTTTAATTTATATATGTGATGTTTTATGTTACAGACGTTGAATTACTGTGTCAGCGGAATGTGGCCACAAATTCTGGAGAAGGATCGGAGCCTGCTAACAATTCCAGTAAGCTAAAGGAAAAGTTTGTTTACCCCCTTTTTTCAAAATAAGTTTACTTGCTTTTTCTCTTGTATGTAGCACCGCGCAGTGCTGGAAGGTGAGCTCTTCCTCTACCAACACTTACCGGTGCTGGCGATTGCGCTTAATCACGGTTTTATTTTATCTCTATCTTTTCCCCAAAAATCCCCCCTTCCTCCATTCCCCCCTTTTTCCCCTTCCTTCCTTCTTTTCTTAAATCCCTTCCTTTTACAAATTATACTCACAAAAAGCTAACATTCAGGTGCTCTTTTGCAGGCACCTTTAAGGGAAGTAGCTTGCTCCCTCTAGTGTTGTGTAGCTATTATTCTTGTCAAATTAAAAAATGATAGTCAATCCAAAGTCTAGTCGTTGTGACTAGCATATGCAACCTGACCATAGCAATTGCTATGATGTCAGATATTGAGGCTGCCTCAGTCCTCTCGGGGTCTGACGTTACGGCATACTCCATGACTTAAAAACGTTTAGTCTAAAACCTTATTTGGAAAAATTGTTACAGATAAACGGCCTTTGGACACGGATGAGCATACGCAATCGAAAATTTGTCGTGTTGATATGGCCGAAGTGTCACGCCTGATCAAATCGGAAATCGCTAAAGCCAAGGACGACCTGAAACGGGACATCCAAGTTTCACATAATGTCCTGGATAATAAAGTCAAAGAGTTGGAAACTGAAGTGCGCAACGAAGCCGAATACAGTCGGAAGGGAAACTTGATCATCTGAAACTTCATAGCCACAAATGAAGAACGACTGTTTAACGAAGTCGTTAAATTTTTGAATGATAAAGTTCTAACCACGGAGCCCAAAATTCAAGGACGCGACATCAAGGACCTTCATCGTATCAGCGGCAAGACTTTGCCCAAACCGGTCATTGTGGCGTTCTTTCGTCCTAATATCGTGGACAAGATATTGGCCAATGGTAAACACTTGAAACATATAAATGCTGAACTAACCAGAAATGGAAAGCGGGCAATAATCCTGGATGGTCATCATAAAAAGCACAAATCGGCCGAAATTGCATATTTGAACCGGGTGAAAAAAGTTATCACGTCTTCGGATAAAGGCTTTACCACTCAGAATTCGGTCACTATGCGATCAACCGGCCTAAACCCTGCAATTACTATTTGCGGACTAGTATATACTGTCAGCAATTTACGGAAAAATGTGGTCAAACTGGCGGGGCCCTACAAAAAACCCTAATGTGACGGACCTGCTATGATATTTTGTTTTGTTTTCTTGCTGAAAATAAATGAATTGAATTGGAAAAAGAAACTTGGTGCCGGTGTTTTTATAGTAAGTAAATTTATATACTTAGATTGTTAATTTCTTTGGTCTGCTATTTTTAAATATTGATCAAATTAAAAAAAATTCTAAGGGTATTAGATAAGTATACTAGTTAGGTTATGGTTTTCTTTTTGCTGTTTTGCCAAGAATTGTGAATTTATGAATTTATTTCTATTTCATTTTGAATTTAAATTCGTACGAAAATTATTGCAAAACAGAGAATTTGATAAATTACGAAGACTTTGTCACGTTTTCCGATATATTGATGGTATTACTTTGTTAAATCATAAAAATGTTTTTGAAAGTTTATACCAAGAAATATATCCTAATTGTCTTAGTTTGGAAAAGATTAACTGTAATAATCACTCCGCACATGTATTGGATATGAATATTGAGGTGAAGAAAGGGTTTTTTGAGTATGAATTTTATGACAAAAGAAATTCCTTCAACTTTTTCGCCATGAAATATCCAAACTTTTATAGTAATTTTTTAGCACATGCCTCTTTAGCAGTATTTCAAACTGAACTCAAGAGAATTTTCATGCTATGTTCCTCGATAGAAACGTTTTTTGAGAACGTACCACAACTAATAAGAAATTTTTTTAACCGCGGTTTTTCAAAACGCAGCTTGAAAAAACATTTTACTATTCCTTTTAAAAACTGACTAAAAAAAACTTCCTAAAATTCCTTTTGTCAACTGACCTGACTTTACGTACCATTGACACGCCTGATGCATGGGATTTTTGTGTGTTTCGTATATGTTAACCTATACCCTCCGCAACCCTAAAGCTCCCAATTTCTCCGATGCTAACGATAGCTTTATGGAAGCATCCGCCGGCGTGCCCTGCGTCTAGGGCCCTAGGTGGACGCTGGTTATGATGTGGGACGCGCAGGGCAATAATATCATCTGTGATTTGGTTCAGAGGTTGCTTACAATTTCATTGTGCAGGCGTTAAGAAATTTCTGAATTATAGATACATTTCGAGCACCCACATCTGGATGTATGCTGATAATTATGGAAAATGTTTAAATCCTTTTTCTTTTTCACCAAATTATAAAAAAAACTAAATCTAAAATTCACAATTCTTATATAAACATAATTAGAGTTTTATGACACTTCTGACTAAACACTTTTCGTACGGAATTATCAACTTTCCATATAGCTAATACTATTGCACCCTACCTTCAACCACGTCAATGTTAAGTTATAACTGCTTTAATTTATGTATCTGATGTTTTATGTTACAGACGTTGAATTACTGTGTCAGCTAGCTATGGCCACGAATTCTGGAGAAGGATCGGAGCCTGCTAACAATTCCAGTAAGCTAAAGGAAAAGTTTGTTTACCCCCTTTTTTCAAAGTAAGTTTACTTGCTCTTTCTTTTTAATTCGGATACAGAGGGGACCATATTTAAAAAACGGCAAACGAACATGTAAATAATTTTTTAAAACAAGTCTACAACTAATTTTGATGCTATGTAAATACTATAATTTTAATCTAAGTAAATTTGTATTAAGTAAAAATGATCCTGTTCCCATATAGTAAGTAACTTTGAAAATAAAAGCCCCGTTATACTACATTTATTGCACGTAAATCATACAAACTGCTCGATGGCAAGTTTTTGTCAAAAAGCAGTACAAAGACCTGCCGCCGCTGAGGCGACGGCAGGAAAAAGGCATTTTAGAATAATAAAAACCTTTAATTTAAATTAAAATCAACTTTGTTCATACCATTTATGTATAATAAATAGAGATGAAGTTGACCTAAAATATGTGTTGAGTTACTTGTACAGCTTTAATTGGTCTCAAAATTTCATATTAGATGCTGATTGGCTGTGGCTGAATGCCTACAGCCAATTAGACAGTGTACAGACCAAATAAACTTGACATCTAAGATGGAAACGTGTAGAAAAGTTGGTTAAATGAAAACTAGACAGGGGGCAGAGTTTTAATTTTGCCAAAAGTTTAAGCTTTTTTAGGTTGCTGAAATTTTCTTGTTTGGTACTTGTTTTAGATCTTTTTTTTGGCCATGCCCCCACGATTGGAACACGCTTATTTCTATAAGCTGGCACAGTGCAAAACATATGGCAATGTCTACCTACAGAGTTGCTTTGCATGCTTTTCATACAACGTTATGATTCTAATAATAATTCTGCGTTCAGGGGAATAATAACAATCTAATTGGCTAAATTTGCGACATGTACGACGCAACAGCTTTGTGTCATCAGCTCAAATCATAAAATTAAATGGACTTAACCTTATGATGTGAAACATTATGAGTAGCGTTACAGTCAAAAAAGTTAATTAAATTGTGTTTAAAAAATAAATTTATAAGACCATAATATTTACTATGAATAGTTATACTTGCTTGAATTATTCCGTTTATTTTGTCTAAATTATTCTCATTGAAACATAAAACAGTTGCACACTGAGTATATTTCTGTTCTCTCTACTTCATTCCATAAATTGCTTTAGGCATTTCGCTCTTTTCAGAAACTGAACATTGTCTCAGATCATATTACTTGATACATTTATCAATATTGTGTAGTTGGCGCTTTTATAAGCTGTTTTTATAGAGAGCTGGTCTAACTGTTTCTCCCTAAATAATAATTTTTACATATATTAAAACTAAAGTTATTGCTAGACTTTTTGGGAAAAAATTAATACCTGCAAAAAGCGTAACAAGCAGCCGTTTCATGCAAATTTTTCAGTAATTTTTTGCCTTCAAAGCTATTGAAATTGACATTATATAAATCTACTTTATGGCAGTGTGTGGCATATTATATACACCATAGGATATTGGCATAAAATTTGTCAGATGACTTGACCTCCATATTACATACAGTTCCCACCAAAACTATTTGCTAACAACTGCGTCTGCTGAGTGAGAAATTGACATTTTGTGTCCTTGGAGTGTCAATATTTTGCAGGAAATGTTTCTCGCGGAAGTAACATAATATTTAATATAATAACATAATAACGTAATATTTTAACTGCATCATTTTTACAGATCGGCTGCTGAGTTTTATGAGTGCAGTGACGAGCTTATATATTTTTTACACGATCACATTTTACCGTGTCGGTAAAATATAGCGCGGCAAACACTAAGTTTTGAAAACCAATGCATTTACTATATATCTATGCTATTGGAAGAAGGCAGCATCTACATATTTCATGGCGATGCGACAATTCCATTGTCGTTTCTGCAGATTATGCCATTGCACAGCACATAAAAGCCGTTGATGTGCCCTAAAATTGGCAACGGGACGAAACGTTTTAAAACAACTACTCCATACGGTGCTCACACGACTGACGACGAGTATTGAAAAAATACTGAACCCGTTTTTGTAACTTTTACATCTCAGTATTGTGCTTTATAAAGTAGTTCAATAAGTGTGAAAAATGCAGGCGTCAGGCGAGAATGTGTTGATTTAATATTTGGAACAGCTGGTTGTGCAAGAATAAATTTTTGAGTAGTAGGAAAGAGCGTAATTTAGTGACAAATATATACGTTTCACTTCTAAAGTATTCGACTAGAATTAATCTGCACACAGAGTACAGACAACCTGCAGGTAATTCGATCTAAACATAATTGTATATGATCTAAAATGTTTGCCAGACCAGACCGATAACGAACTCTACACATCAATGTGCAGTACAGTTACAGCAATCAGAGATTGATGAGCGGTTAGGTTCATCATAACGCCGCGACGTTCACCGTTATTTCTTCAACACATATTCGCAACACATTTGTTGCCATCACATTTCACATCGCTTATGCCACGTGTCAACAGTCTCTTATAACGCCAACACAACACGCATACACACTCTCTTGTACAAAGCTGTACAACACTCACGCACACACACACGCAGCACATGTATAAATGTGATGGTCAGCCGCTGTTTGATTTCAGTGCAGAGTGCAGCCTGAATGTCAATGCAATAAAACTAAGCATGATTTACATGCCATTTTGGTTTCAGTGCATTGACTGAATTTAGTATGCACCGCCGCTGAGGCGGCTGCGCAAAAATTGTAACAGCACCGTTGCTGCAAATCGACTGTTGAGTTATGAGAAAAAATAATTTAAACTTTTTTACTGTATTATGGTTTTTCCTTTGAGTAGTGTAACCTGAGTAAAAATTTTAAGCTAAAAAATTTTAAAAAGCTAAAAAATAGCAAAAGTAGGACTCCTCTGGGAGTCGAACCCAAGACCAAGCACTCGCTGAACAAGAATCAATCCACTAAGCCACCAAGCTCTCGACTAAACTTGCAAAGAACCTGGAGGTATTCGCTTGCTCTCACATCAGAACAATTACATAACATAACTGAAGGTAGAAGAACGTTAGATCAAACTTGTTAATCAGCAACAATAGTGACAAAATGAATTGTTAATTAGTAGGTACTAGTTAAGATATACGTAAGAATTCCGTAAGTCATTATATACTTCTGCAGTAACAACTCCTTACATCAATTCCTTACCTCAAAGCATCCACGCTTGAGATTGATCAACAAGACGTGGACCAAAGCCCTGCGGTCGCAGGGCCGGTGTTGAACATAGAACAAACATAAAAGGAGGGATGCCCAATGAGTACAGCGGTAGTGATCCGGAGTCATGAAGCCGTGATTTGAGACTGGCCACAGATGGGTGCTCTGGTAATGCGTTCCAGTTGCGAATGACTCGGTGAGAAAAAAAGCGTTGTCGGTTTGAGCGGGGTACAGTTTTTAGTTCGAGTTTAAGTGCATTGCCACGGGTAAGCAGATTGCCACGGATAAAAAACAAAGACCACTCCAGACCAACAAGACCATTTAGCATCTTATAGACTAGAATTAGGTCCTGGCGAATTCGTCGCGTCCAAAGTGACTGGATTCCCAAGTACTGCGAATCTCTCCTCATACGTCCATCGGCGGATGAGTGAAATCAGCTTGGTGGCTCGTCTCTGGACCGCCTCAATAACAGCAATATCTCGCTTGTAGTGGGGCACCAAACATTCGTAGCATATTCGTCTGACTAGAGATCGATACAGGCGAATCCAGACAACCTTCGACCGTACCCTAATTGAGCGACGAAGCACAGCAAGAGCTGATTCAGCTTTAGCCGCCACTTTAGTGCAGTGAGTGGTACATTTCAAGTCTCGCGAAATTAACACACTCAAATCCTACCCTACTTCGCTCGTCTAGAGTGCTACCTATTTAGGGTGTAGACAGCACAGGGATTGTTGTGTCCACAGTGCATTGTTGCGCATTTTGGGCAGCTGAAAGTCATGAGCCACTTTCGAGCCCATTCAGATATTCCATCTAAATCTAGCTGAAAAGCGATGTCCTGGTTGGGAAACATGCGATGGATTCTTCGGGCAAGTCCAATATTGTCCGCGAATTTGTATTGTGCAATATACAAATTCGCAAGTCAATATCATTAATGAAGATTAGGAAAAACGGGGGCCAAGCATTGTCCCTTGTGGGACTCCACTGGTGACTGGAGACCATTTAGATGTCGCATCTCGGACCCGGACCCGTTGATAGCGGTCAGTGAGGTAGCTTTCAATCCATTTAAGTAAATTACCACCAATGCCATAAGCCTTGAGCTTCTGTAGCAAGCCCGCATGAACAATTGTGTCAAATGCCTTGCTGAAATAAATATAAATGACGTCTAGGCAGTCAGAATCGTTAGTAATACTGGTAGCGAAATTGAAATACTCAAGCAGTTGTGCTATTTGCTACAAAGCCATGCTGGGATGAGTACAGCCGTTTTTGTTGCATTATCACGTCTCGGATTAGTCGTTCCATGGATTTGAAAATAGAGATAGTCAGGCTAACTGGGCGATAATTTTCAACGCTGTGTCTGGAGCCTTTTTTGAAAATAGGCGTGACCGTTGCATACTCCCACTGAGTTGATAGGGCTCCAAGCTCAAAAGAGCGTTAAAAAAGTCTGTCTAAGGGGTCGCTAGACTGGTGCGTGAACGTATCAGGAATACGTTAGGTATTTCGTCATCACCGGGCGACGAGCCAGGATTCAACATTGATAAGCACTTAGCAACTGAGTCTGCAGAAAAAGTAACATTGTCCAGCACTTCAACACAGCGAGCGGCAAAGGCAGGCTGATCAAAAGGGCTTTTATTGAAGACGGACTGGAAATAGACATTCAGACGAGAGGCTTCTTCAACTGCAGACGAAGTAAAAGACTCGTTGTTCTTGCTGAGAGGGCCAACTCGAGATTATCTTTTGTCGCCGCCTAGCATAGGCGTATTAGGATTTTCGATCTGACTCAATATTTTGGGCCAGAAGGAATTGAAAACGGCGTACTGCCTTGGCGCATTTATTATCACATTCAAGACTAGCTCTCTTCTAGCGCAGCCAGAAACTTGAACCTGCGAACCGCTTGAACCTGCGAAAAGCATTGTGTTTCTGCTTCAACGCTTTCCACGCAGGCCGGTCAGCCCAAATCGGCTTGCGGCTTTTTTTAACGGGCTGCAACGGGCAATTACGGTTTATGATATCGGACAGGGCACCAAAAAAGTTAGACCACACAGTGTCTAATGAGTCCGATTTAAAAACTGAGTCCCAATCCACAACGCACAGTTTAGTTTTTATAATATCCCAATCAGCGAGTTTCCAGCGGCAAACAAGGCGAGCAGCTAGAGGTTCATGAAGCGTTTGTTTGCCAGTACATATATCGAAACAAACACAGTAATGATCACTGGAGCGAATGGGTGCCGTAGTTCGGACATTTCCAATGAACTCATGGTTGCAAAAAACTAAATCCAGAATGTTTTCGCCCCTTGTCGGCTACAGGACATATTTGGAAAAGCCACCAAGAAACACAGCATTCATAAAATTATCAGCGGCTGGAGGCCAAGCCTCGCGTTTCCAATCTATAGTAGGGTAGTTAAAGTCTCCGACAATACATTTACCCCAATAATGACCAAGATTACCAAATTGTTCAAACAAAGCGCACAGTTTGATGTTATTGGTAGCGCTGGATGAGGGAGAACGATAAACTCAGGCAATCAGTAAAGTTTTGTTTACGGCCACGTCAACTTCGCATGCAATTACATCGTTAAAAACTGAGACGGCCAGGCGACACGGGCGAGGCTGCATTGATTCATTGATATAAATTAAACCACCCCCACCCCTCCGGTCTGGTCTATCTTTTCGAAACAAGGTGAAGTTAGGTATGGCCCATTCTAAGTTCATGGCTCCATGACTGCGTGATCATGAATATAGTATGGACAGCTGCAAACAAATTACAAAACATTGTCAAATCTTTGGGCTTGTTTACAATCGAACGGACATTAAGTAGAATACACGATAAAAAGTTATTATTAGACAAAAAGTTATTTTTTGGCGTTGATACATCAATGGGAGAAGCAGGCGAGGCTACTGTGGAAGGCCACCCGGCTGGGTATTTCCGTTTTTTAAGCGACGTTGATCTAAGAACCGTTTGAAAATCTTTTGCTCGATCGGAGTCCGATTGGGATATATATTTACCTTCGCAAAACTTGAGTCTGAGGGAACATTACGCAATTGTTTGGCCACTTTTAGCATCCCGTTTCGAGTTTCAAAGTTTTCAAACACGACTTTGAAAAGCCTTGACGTACCATACCATTTTTTTGTCCAGACGAAAGCAATCTTTGATAGCAATGCCTTAAAGACCAAAAAATTTTAGCAGTTTTGAAACTGTAGAAAGGTCGAAATTTTTTTGTTAGTGCCAATTGGATCGTCACATTCCGCCAAACCATTAATAACCACATTACATTTACGGCGATTTCGGTCATCAATTTCATAAAAAACGTTTTCCATGGCGACATTTGTACCATTTGCGACTGCTGAAACATTACCCGGCGCCGTTGTTTGTTGAAGCCCGTCTACTTTAGAAATAAGGATGCTAATAGCATTTTCTAATTTTTTTCTGACAGGTTTCGAAGGTGTCAAGACGCTCTTCTAGAGATTTCAACGTTGCCAGGTCCTTGTCTATACTGATATTGCATTTTTTACAAAACCTACAAACCTGAGAGTGGGCTTTTGTCAAAAGTTCCAGCAGCTGAGGTGAATTAGCTTTCAGGCAGGTACGGTGGGCCAGCGACCCACACTTGGCACAAGAAAACTTGGTGTCGATCGTTGAGATATCCTGATCGCTGAGCACACAGACGGGATCCGCCAAAACGACGTCAGTTGAAGACCGTGTAGCTGGCATTGCATTTAGAATTTTCCGCCACGACAAATAAATTTCAAACCCAAAGAACCTAAACAACGGTCTAGACAAGAATCATCAACTCCTAGACCGGTAGGCTCACATAGTATAGCGAGTGTATGCTGTATCCAATTATTATTTGGCAAGATTATGCTGTCGTTTTTACGCGGCGGCCAAGGCCGCCGCGTATATACAATAGTGCAAACGCTCTATATGTTTGCACGTAGTTATGTTGAAAGAAAGAGGAGATCCCAATTTAGAAAGAAGAAAGAAATGGAGGCGCCGGGAATGCTTCGAAGTCAAGCATGCTAACCACTACACCACAGCCCCCGAGTCTCATAGGCCCTCAATTCTCATTTACAAAAGTTAAACTGTAACAATGCTGCCAGGTCACGTAAACACACTGTTTGTGTGTGCGTGTTTGTCAAAAACTATACGTATCTATCGACATGCGTTTCTTCGTTTGTCTAATGCTGTCCATTTTTTACACACAGTTTACATTAGATGCTCGTTCGATTGCATATTGATTATGATCTGTGCTCTCTGAGTTTGTTGTATTGGATTTTGTGTTTTTTGAGTACTGTGATCACATTCAGAAAGATTAACTGAGTAAAGAAAAAATTGAAATGGAAAGTCTAACCCGATTCCAAAGAAAAAGTTTGCAAATCGAAAGAATTAAAAATTGAAAGTCTATGATACACTTACAGAAAGACTTAAAAATTAAATTGCGGTTAACGACTAGTGATATGCTTCGAGCTAGTTTTTTTGCTGGTTTACAGTGCACGATTGTTTTGAATGGTTTGTGTATGACTGGACTGAAGCAGACTCGGACAGTGTTTGGCAATCGGCCATTGCTTGTTCAGAAAATTATGTTAATTAAATGGAAAAATAAAGGCGCTTTTGCACAGTAAACTCTCGAAACAAGAATAAGTAGTTATAAATGCTCAGTCTGTGGTGAATTATGACCGAACAGTATGTTGGTTTAGTATGTAGAAAATTAGATGCGAATTTTAAAAGTGGCAAAGTTTCTTTGGGTGTGCCATCAACGTTGACTGTAGCGCCTAGGTTATAACTTGAATTGACTAAACTGATTAAGTTGTTCTGATGTTAACGTTATCAAGCATTATTCCTACATTGTTGGCTTGTAAGAATGACAGTCGACGTTGTTGAAAAATGTTGGATTTGCAAAATTTTGGTGCCGCGTTTTATATGCAAAGAATAGCCTCAGCACAGTAAGCATGTCGCAGTAAACTCTCTTTCTAAAATTAAGTACAGCTATTGTTTTATTGAAACTTTATCATGTGATTGTACGAGTATTATCTTATTCTTTATCCGGTGCCATTATGA
The DNA here is from genome assembly GCA_030248245.1 of Trissonchulus sp. WLG1_4. Taxonomy (NCBI): domain Eukaryota; kingdom Metazoa; phylum Nematoda; class Enoplea; order Enoplida; family Ironidae; genus Trissonchulus; species Trissonchulus sp. WLG1_4. Next base: position 20,463 of record JASANF010000830.1, read on the forward strand.
AGTGAGCGTCTACTTTTGTGCGTAATGTGTTTTGATGATAGCTATCACATGTCTGTCTTTTACTTTTCGGAATTTTCTAATAATAACCATCTGTACGTTGCTGCATCACATGTAGCCAAACTAATTTATCATTTGAGTTTCACTAGAGTTGACAAGATTTTTATTTTGTAAGTATTCGCTAGAAAAATCTAGATTGCTTTTATTTGAAAATATATTGAGGTAGAAGTATCATTTTGCAAAACATTCAGTTCTGTAGTAAACCGTTCTGTTTAGTAGAACTGAATTAAAGTTCCAAATCAGCGAAGACTTAACAAATTACTCTGAAACCAAACTTTTTTCGGCTCAACTTGTGATACTTGGCCAACATTTTGCACGCATTTCCAAAAAGATTAGGCCGAATAATTCACTGACAGAGGTATGTTTAAATGTTTCAATAACGAATATTTGTACACATATTACATAGATTGAAATGTTGTTCTTTAACTTATTTCAGTAAGACAGAGCTAAGACTGCCCTTATATATGTATCCGAATTTGAAAAATCACTATTTGGTCTACTCACACAAGGGCGCATGAGCGGGCTTAGCTTACATCAGTGCTACTACTGAATCGCAACTGCTCTTTTATGAACCAAGACCAATGTTCCACTGATTGTCAGCTAAAGTTTTATGGAACAAACCGCGCCCTCGTGTGAATTGTAGGCTTTAAAACTTTCTTGTTGTGATGCTATAAATTACACTATAAATACAACCGATGCATGTATTTCAGCTTTATTAGAACAAAATGAATTCTTCAAACACAGTTTTCTACCAATGCGAACCGTTGGCGTAATGGGTTACGTAAACAGTGTTTTATTTTTGGTAATGGCTTAATGCAGTTTGGCGGGAACGCACTAATTTTGCTTGCAATTGCACGAATGCAAATCTGCGCCAAAAAGAGTACATTTACGTGGCAGCATTAGCTGTGGGTGATTGCTTAAATGGTTGTAACTTGCTTTTAAACGGCATAGCGCGGTTAACATTGTCTATACTGGGTACCTATTATATGCCTATTGACCCCAAGTACTGTTTCATGCGAACAATGATACACTTTTTGTTACTGAGTGTATATATTGTCCCCACTTTACTGATTATTGTATCGATTGACCGACTGATAGCTTGTTCATCAATCAATTTATACACCAAAATAACCGTGGAAGCTAATATATCATTAGTAATGATAGCATATACTATCAGTATTTTATTGTATACTTTTTGTGTCTATACTTCTTTGTTTGACGCAAAAAAACGTGAAAGCCTTTTCAGAGTGTTTTTTGGGTACCGTCATACCGTTCAGTATCAGCGTGCTCGTGCACTATTATCAAGTTATAGCGTCAGCTCTATCTGTATTCATATATCTTGTGGCCATAATGTTATTAAAAAGGGTGGTAAAGACAAATTTGAGTGAAGCTATGCGAAGAAATCATGAAAGACAAGCAGCCGTAACTCGCACACTTTTTTTGGGTCATAATTTTCACTTTTTCTCTTTCACCATTCCTATAGGCATTCTAACTTTTGTGAAACCGAAATCGGCTAGACCTCACTCGCATATAGCGCGTTTTATTCTCAGGACAGGAATTGCAAAACTGTGCTATATTATTGCTAATATCAACTCTTTAAACAATGTTACCATATATATTAACAAAAATAAAACTCTTAGAGCAGGTATGAAACGTGCTATCGGATTTGACCCGAACATATGTATCCGCAAAAAGAATTTAAAAGGATATTCGGTGCTTCGTCAGTTCCAGATCTAACTATTAGCGTGCAACCTCAGCCAGGCTGAGAACTTTCTAACGCTCAGAACCTTTCAGGAAAACCCCGCAAATAAAGACATAAACGATTTCCCACATCGATACGAATAAAAATCTCACACTAGTGAAACCTGTCGGCGTGATGTTTAGAATCAGTTTCGTCAAGAGAATGCCATAGGTATCCGAATTAAGCGAGCCGGTGGCCGAGTGGCTAGGCGTGACAGTCCTGCTGTCAGACTGTCCTTGTGACACTGACGGATCAAAACCCAACCAAAGGATGGATGCAATTTTGAATCTTTGATCAGGAAAGGGTTAAAGTATGTACCAGCAAATAGAAAGTACACCTTCTGGCAGTGTGATAATTGATTGGATGTAACAGTTACCGTTAAACCAGTTTGGATTTTTAGACACAAACTTCCACAAACTGGGCATAGAATTGCAAAGGTTGTTGAGCGCTTAAGTCTACAGTACTAGTTTCGCAGTTGTCCAATGTTTTCATGTCATAAAAAATGTTGTCTCAGTATATCTGTGAATTTATGCATTTACCTATTCATGTATGCATGTTTCGTTTCGACAATGATGTTCCGCGTTTCAGTAAAACAGTTTTGTGTATTTGTTTGGAAAATACCCTTTCGAACACCTTTGATGCTTTTTCTGTACAAAAAATTAGAAAGCACTACAAAATTCGGCCAATGGGCAGAACGAAATACTGTGGCGCAAAAAACTTGGTGTAGACTTCACGTAATTGTTGAGGACCTTTTAGGGGTGCCCGGAACGTTTCAATTGCCCTGGCTAAGGAAGACTTTTTCACCAGGTGAACTTAGCCCTGAAGGGTACAAATTTTACAAAAGGAAACTTTAAGGAGGCGCTCGGACAACCGCCCAAGATTAAACCCATCACTATCAATTATCTATCTGGATAGTTTGGTATGCTGTTATATCATCTAAAGCAGTTGTTTCTGTAATTAGAAAAGGATTTACTCGATCCTACTTCATCATCTAACACGTTGCACAATTCACCAGGACGCAGATGTCAGAAAACAATATGTCGAGTCAACCAGGTGTATCGTTATTTTAATAATTAATATTAAGATCAACTTAGGCGTCCGTTATCCCAACGTCCAATTATTGATTTTCCTATTGAACAGACTTTTTGTGATTTCTTTTATGAAGATTTTAGTAAAGTCCTTGCCGTATACGGTTCAATCTTGTTTAGTAAGTAAACTTTAAACATTAGATTTTTACTTTAGTACCTGAAAATTGACGTGCTGAAAAAGTTTAAGTTGATACAATAAATTTGGCCGTAGTAGCCATCCCTCTTCAAAAACTTTCGGCCAAAACTTTCTAACATATGGAATTAGTTACTGGCTGACAAAACTAGAGGGCTGGAATTTACAAAGGGCGTTTTTACACACATCATGGCTTTAACTACCGTTCTACATGATTTTGTCGACT
>JASANF010000831.1:0-23897 GCA_030248245.1 Trissonchulus sp. WLG1_4
CCGCCCTCAGACCCCTGCACTCCTGTAGTTTACTATATATTCCTTGTTACTATAACTCATTAAAGTCTATGCATGTATAGAGTAGATTATGCTGCATTTACCTTGTTAATACACTGTCGTGTTAATACACAGTACAAGAGACAGTCGTGAAACTTTCGAAAGTTTAAAAACTCTTCCCAGAATCAGCACCATTTTTTCCGGGGGGCACCAGCCCCAGGCCCAGACCCCTGCTGTCTGTGGCTTAATTCTCTTCGCGTTTTCACCACTGGCGGCCCGAATCCCTCAGCTGTCTCTGAATTTAGGAAGGAGCTTCCCCCATCCCCTCCAACTGCATGAGTATCAAATAAAAGCTCTAATCCTTCCTTGATTTTTGATATAAGTCAAAATTTGTCACTTAAAAAAGGTTGTGCCCCAAAACATTGATTCCTGGAGCGCACGATTAAATTTTAATAAAACCCAAAATGAATCATAGCCGGCCGGCTCGGCCCGGCAGCAATGTGTATGTTTACGTCTCCAATTGACTAAACTCGGCCTAAAAATCAAAAGTTTCTCACACTCACGCTGCCGCCCCAAGACCCCTATAAGCTTGTAACTATGTGACTTAGTGATTTGAACTTGAGTTTTAGCTCTGATGTTTTCGGCCGGTCAAATATGTTTGCATGTGCATGTGCTGTTATTTCGCAAATTTTTGTGTTAAAATAGCAAAAAAGTTAATTTTACCCATTACAAAAAATCTAAAAGTCATTCCCCCTAAAGCTTTTTTCCTGGTTACAACGTGGCTGATATACGCCTAAATTACAGAGGTCGGGGGGGGGGGGGGGCGGTAATCCCCGGACGCTACAGACATTTACGGCGTCGTATCTTCTACGAAGTGCAATCTTTTCCAAATTTGTCTATTTTTTGGGTGTATATATTCTTATATACGTACATATATATATTCTTGACAATTTTGCAAGGTTTGACTAAAAGGGGGTGGTTCAGACGGACACCCTGAAGGCCTGAACAACCAGGTCCCTCTGACTCCTGACACCTGCCCTTGGCACCGCAGTCAAAATGCCATACTGGTCAATTTGACCAAAAATTTTGACTTTTTATCAATGTTGATGAAAATTTTTTGTGAGATCACCAAAGACTGGACCAGTCAGTGGCCAGTGGTCGTATGAGTGTGTAAAGACATATGTATAGAAATGGGGCGTGACTGTTAAAACATTAAAAAATGCTGTTTCGAAAAAAATTGAAAATTTTTTCACAATTGTCAACATTTTTTTACTAATTGAAAGGTTTTTGTAAAACACTGCCTCCGGCTCCGGCTCCGGCATTTTGTATCCGGCTCCGGCTCCGGTAAAATTTTACCTCCGCTCGTTCGCTAATGCCGAGCCGGGCGGCTCGGCCCGGCACTGAAATTCCCGGCTCGGTCTAACCCTAATATATATATATATATATATATATATATATATATATATATATATATATATATATATATATATATATATATATATTATACGTACAAGTTTAGTAGTCATTTCATAAGTATATATGTATAATTTTGAGGAAGTAAGCATTTGAATGGGGTGTGGTTTGCGATGGCCTTGGTGTGGCGTTAGTCAAGGGAAAGTTTGCAGAGTCAGCCTAGGCCAAAGTATGCTTATGCATATATACGTATTCACATGATATGATATTGCCTGGCAGCATAACACACACTCACACACACACACCACTCACACACACAGACAGGCTTGTATAAGTTTTTTTTGGCAAAGTTGGTAAATGAATTCAGAATGTGAACCATTTAGGTTGGTCTCAAGGGAGCGTAGAAATGTATCGTATAAATTGGAAGTCGGTTTGACCAATGTGGCTACCTATATAATATATATCCTTGCCTATATGCGAATGTCTGTCTGTATGCTTGAAGCTCTGAGAGCATCTGCTAATGTCACTTTTCGTGAAGCTAACTTTTTTTGTGCAGCTACTTTTTATGGTTTTAACATCTATATAACTATATAAATGTGTTTTGGGCAGCTTTTTTTCTGTTCTGCTATAGTGACTTCTTGAGCAGACTTTGACAGCTGCTCATGAATTTTCAGCTAATTTGATTTATTTAGTTCAATTTGAAATTTTGAAATTGGGGAATTTGGAAATTAGGCAAGTGTTAGTTTCTGATCGGGTTGGAAAATATGAAATTGAGAAAGCCAGTATATATATCTTTGGCTGGTTTTTAGTGTCTTTCTAACGGGGGTGGATCCAACATTCAAGAGTTATAAATTTAGAAATTTATATAAATTTCAGAGGGGGCTTAAAATTTTTTGAAATTTTCGGTGACATTTGGTTAGCTGTTTAGTGCTCACAAAAAACTTACAGGGGGTAGGTAACCTTGCGTAAAATTTTATCAATGGACCCATTTGCCAGGGGAAGTAGGGGTTGGGCTTGGGCCACCGACCCCCTGCCGCACCTAGGATCGGCTACTGGTTTGTAAACGAGGTTTCAGTGTAATTAGGCTCGGAAGGATACCATCTGTTAATTTTAGGGTCTTTTTAATTAGAGTATATATATACCCAGGACGCAAGGGGCAAGAATTGAACGGTTAAAAGTTTCAAGCTGTGGTTTTACAGATTGGAGACTTTTGTTTGGCTAGGGTATTTTTGGTCAATCCGAGGGGGAGGGTCCCCACAATTCGGCCGGAGGGGCCCCTCCTAAAATTTTGACCCCGTTACATGTATGGGTGACCCCTGTTTTTGTAGCTACTCTGCCATTCTAAGCAGGGTTTTTTTTTGAAAATGGAAGGTGTGTCCAAGTTGTGTCCGGCGAAAAAAATTGTGTCCCGTAAGCGTCGAGTGTGTCTGAGTGTCAGTTCGGCCGTTCGAGTCAAGCAGGTTTTTTTTAAAATTTTGCGTGCATAATATTGTGCAAAATTTTAATTTTTGTGTGCAAAAATTTATATTTTTGTGCCAACTAAATGCGTTTTCTTTGCCTATATAAAAGCAAATATATGTGTTTTTATACCTATACAGATACGTAGATTTTTTTCGATCGGGTAATAAAAACCGCAGAGGGGACTCTTGTGTGATAATTCAATGGGAAAAAATTCACGTGGGGTATGAATTCCCCCATACCCCCTCCCCTGGGTACGCCCTAAAGCCATACCAGTGGCAGATCCAGGAATGTTTTCAAAGAAACGGGTATATAAATAAAAATAATTTCAAGATTTGCATTAACCTACTGAAACACAACAGCCAATACTACAAAAAATACCAGACAACCGTCAAACGGCAGTGATACGAGCTGACGCAGGGGTCTGGGCCCCCTGCTATTTTAACACTAAAATTTGCGAAATAGCACATGCACATGCAAACATATTTGACCGGCCGAAAACATCAGAGCTAAAACTCAAGTTCAAATCACTAAGTCACATAGTTACAAGCTTATAGGGGTCTGGGGGCGGCAGCGTGAGTGTGAGAAACTTTTGATTTTTAGGCCGAGTTTAGTCGATTGAAACGTAAAAATACACATTGCTAGAGAGGGGTAGTCATCTCCATCACAACTGGCAGTAATATAAGTACTGTAATCGACTAACCGCTTCGTTAATCTTGCGATTTTTTCTCAAAATTTGAACATTTGGCCAAAGTTTGAACAATGAAAATTCTCCGGCTCCGGCACTTTTTTTGCCGGAGCCGGAGCCGGAGCCGGAGGCTCAAATCCGGCCGGAGCCGGAGCCGGAGCCGGAGCCTCCGGTCGATCGCTAGTCTGGGGGCGGCAGCTTTTCGATTTTGCATTAAAAACAGTGCATTCTGAGCTTATCACAGGCTCGACAGCGACTGTGCATTATTGTGCAAAATTTTAATTTTGTGTGCAAAATTTTAAATAAGATTACATTTTCACGGGTTTTGCACAAAAAAACCTTGGCTGGAGTCAAGTATTGGTTACAAAGTGCCCATGCTTGATGTAAACCATTTCTGCTTATTCGCTGTTTATGCACAAAAGTACGTATGATATGCAGTAGCATTACTCAAAAATTTTCAACGGTGAGTATATACACAGAGCCAATTGTTTTTTTAGCCGCACTTGTTAGTACAACACAAAATTCACCTACAATGGTTGCGGTGGCTGGGGGCCGCAGCCCCACGAAGCCAGAGCTTTTTAAAATTTCTATGCACAAGCTTGCATAGAAAAAGCAATTTTTGCAACACTTGCGGGAATGTTTGGGCAAAATTGAGCTTAGAAACCAATATTAGAAGTATGTATCGGAATTTTTTTCCAAAAAATGAAGACCTTGTCAATGTTCAGGCTAATAGTCAATACGAAACGTATCGGAACTTTTCCCTCCGGGTAAGAAAAAGCAATGGGTTTGAAGTTTCGAACGTCACATTAGAGTGTAAATGCAGCATAATGTATATACAATATACATACAGCACTGGCGGTCCCAGACTTCATTTCGGGGGGCGCAGGTCTGAAGAAATTTTTTCACTTTTCATAATAGCGTTTTTTAGTTTTACGCTATCGTGTAAAGCCGCAGCCATTTCAAGGGCAATGAGTTGAGTCTGTTTGTTGTAAAAGCCAGTGGTGTACCCAGGAAAAAAAGGAGATTTTTTCATTTTTTTAGGCCGAATTTAGTCAGCTGGAGACGTATCAGAAAATTTTTCCGACAGGAAAATAAAACACAGGATGGGAACATCATCCCAGACAGTGTATATATTACACAACTAAATGTAGCATAATATATGTACTCGTGTACTGTGTAGACATGCATAGGCTTTGATGAAAGATAATAACAAGGAATAGTAAGTCACAGAGTCGCAGGGGTCTGGGGGCGGCAGCCCTCAGGAAAAAATTGGGGGAAAATTTTTATTTTTAGACCAAATTTGGTCAATTGGAGATGTATCGGAAATTTTTTTCGGTAAACATAGCTACATCATCACCATAAGCATTGTCAGGGGCTTCTCGAGAGGTGTGTCTAAGTTGTGTCCGGCAGGAAAAAATTGTGTCCCGCAAGAAAAAATTGTGTCTGGACACACTTCTGGACACAAAAAAAACCTTGATTCTAAGCCTGATTCTTTTTTTTTAGGTTTGCGATTACGACTGCTTGTACATTTGGCATCCACTGAGCGGATGATTGTATTTTTTCGGGATTCTCAGTTCAATTTGATTTGCTTATTTGCTTAACATTTCCAACATGACTTGACCGCCCAATCGGCTTTCAATTAATTTCCATATTTGTGTTAAACTGCTAAATATCAACTGCCTATGCTTTGTATATCATATATTCCGTTCCTTGCCATTTAATTTACTACTTGTACAATCTATTTTATGATTAATTTGAGCATTGCGATGTTGGATTATTAGTTTCGTTTGATCCTAACCCATGATATATTATTATAATAATACAAGTGAATTAATAATCAGTTGCGAATTGGAACTTTTTTACGATATATATACATACTTAACCAAATTAATTTAGAACCCTGCATCATATACCTGTATATTATATATATATACCTGTATAGATTTTAAATAAACGTAATAGTTTATGAGCTGCTATATGAAGTATGAGTACTTCGTTACCGCTGTATCAAGCTCAGGCCGGAAGCGGAACTCGCTACCTTCACACAGGCGTGCCGCTGCCGTCTGGGGTAGGCTCCAGGAGGTCTCTGTTTCGACTGCGTGAAAAATATTTCATTCTCACGGCCGTAGGAGCCATCTGTTTCATTTGCTTTTCGGCCCTCTACTTTTTGCCTGAGTCTGGGACCGTGGGAAGCAGCAGTGACCGTCGTGGTGTGCAGAGCAGACTACGTGACGCCTTCCGACGACTGCCGCCGCCAGAAAGTCTGGTGCTGCCGCCTCCTAATAACTATGCCATAAATAATTCCCACGGTCTGCCGGAGGATCCACATCGAGTGGCTGATGCGGAAAAGTTGAAAAAACTGGCCAGTGAGGCAGGAATCGAACCGGGGGCCCCGGGGGCGGGAACGGAGACTGAGTCTGTGGCTACTGTGCTGGACAGTGAACAAGAAAATGACCGCAGACGGGAATTCGTCAAACAGGTCTGCAAGATTTGTTTGTTGGGGGTCTAAGGGTCGATTTATTTCCGTTCACTTGGCGAAACGTTTTTGGCAGTTTTTTTTCCAATTCTTATAATATATACACTTTTATTCCTAATAACATCGATTTGAGTTCTAGACTTATGATTTTAGACGTAGCTTTTTCCCCTAAAAATTAGAATTGGCTATTTTAGATCTGAAACCGTCTAAAAGTCCGACCAAAAAATGTTGACCACTGCGACAAAACAGAACATGTGATTTCATTACGAACAGAACAGAGTATACAGCCAGTCAAATCACGCCACCTGTTTTCTCTCATTATATAACTGTTTAGATGATGGCTCACGCGTGGAAGGGCTACGCGACGTACGCCTGGGGATCCAACGAGCTCAAGCCCATCAGCCGGGCGCCCCACACCAGCTCAGTATTCGGCAGTGGCGATCTGGGTCAGTACACTAGATCAATTCAAGAGGTCATGTCGGGGGGGGATTGATGATTCAAGGGGAATAATGTGTGATTAAGTAAAGGGGGGTGTCCGGAGCAAATTTCTCGCTCATTTTCTCTTCGTAAGCCACCGATTTTGGCGTCGTGAGCTATTTTTCAAACATTCGGGGGGGGGGGGTTGAAGGACTTGTAGATGAGATTCCCATGTCGGGAGTAACCCCCCTATGTCCATATAACGGGGGGGTGCACCAAAGTCACAGAGACACACTTTCTAGACGTTTTTTATAGCTTATTTATATAATTTTTCAGTAACTAAATATATTATTAATATTATTGTATTATATATTATAATATTTCAGGCGCATCAATCGTAGATGGTATTGACACGCTGTACATCATGGGTCTGATGGAGGAATATAAAGCCGCCCGAAAATGGATCGAAATGTCGTTTAATCTGAATAATGTTGTAAGTTACCTGATGGCGTCGAACTTATTCACGAGAGTATTTTTTTACAATTTGCATTTTTTTGTGAAAACAATGGTTTTTTTTCACTGTGGGAAACTGCATATCGTAGAAAGAAATCGAAAAAATGACAGTTATATACATAAATTTTCCAAAAGTTTAGTTTCCCATTGCTGAATTTTTGCTTAAGTTTTACAAATATGTAAGTAACTTTGAAATTAATTTAGCTAATATTTTTATCATTAATTGAACGTGGTAAATCTCTCAGCGTTTTTCCAAATTTCTGCAGACTAGGAGAATATCCCACTTGTCGTTCTTTTAAATTTTGCTATCACTTAACTATTATGTATATATAATTATATAATATCACTAGACATCATTATATTATACACTACAGATCACTTAATATACTGTAGTCTTGAATTATTGGATGTAAATAGGGTTGCTGATTTTGTTGTGCTATTTTTAAATATTGTTTTTATTTTAGCGTGGCGAGCTATCAGTTTTCGAGACAAATATTCGGTTTGTCGGTGGTTTGCTGTCCATTTATGCGCTTTCAAATGATGAGGTAGTTTAATCCAAGTTTTTGTCTGTCGGTATTGAGCTTTTGTGTCGTTGAGGCAACCCGAAACTAAACTTACCGGATTAAATTTTAATTGAATTAATTGTAATGAGATCCATTTTAGTTAATTTTTTTTGTAATTAATACAGATCATGATTGAAGCAGTAAGCTGAAATTTTGGCAATTTGTCGCGTTTAGCATTTTTTATATTTTGAATTTGGGGAAGAGCACGTATACGTTTTGAATCTGTTTTAGTTGCCTTTTAAACTGGAGTTTCTTTCATAGTAAATATATTTACATGCCTAAACAACAACCTCAGCAAATAAATTTATGGTCCAAAAGATCTAAGGTAGCAGAGCGCAAAAAACTGCAAAATATCACGGATGTTTTCGCACAAATTTTACGATGCTTACAAAAGTGTTGGGACGTGAAAAGTATGTTGACCCAAAGTGGGGCTCCCCGCCCTTTTATAAAAAAATGCAAGTATATATATGCGACAGTATTTTGAAGTGCGCTGAAGTTAATGGGCTTTAGGCTTTATGCATTTTTAGTAAGCATTATGCAGTTCTGTACTCTTAGTATAGCTATTACTTTGTGCGTGTTACTGTTGCGAAATTATGTGCTCTTGATAATACTATGGCTTTTTATTATTAGATTATGTAATTGTCTACTCTTGATAGTCCATCTTGTTCTATTTCAGCTTTTCCTGCACAAGGCGGAACAGGTGGCCAAACTGCTGCTGCCCGCTTTCGACACACCCACGGGCATTCCATTTGCTCTGATCAATGTGAAAACGTACGTTGTGGGAGCCACCACAGAGGGGATGTGTGGCAAGAGCATTGACTATTTTCATATGCAGAGTAAAAGTCTGACCAAGAAACTACAGTGCACTGATGCATTATTTATGATGCATTATTATTGCTCATGGCAGATGGCAATAATATGGCATGACTTTACGACTACTTGCTGTGCTCTTGACAGAGTGACAGACAGTTGTGCTTTTGCCGTTTTCATGTTAAAACTACGGTTTCAACCATGATTGTGTGCAAAATTAGTTTTTTCTAACTTACGGACAAACTGACATAGTATGAAGCCTACACAAGCCTAATATAGATGGGTGGCTCCGTATTAGGAGCACATATAGATGGCTCATTCTGTATTGAGACTTTGAGAGCACAAGGATATATAGATGGGTGGTTGTGACTCCGTATTAAGAGCACACGTATATTGATGGGTAACTCTGTATTGAGAGCACAAGTATATAGATGGGTGGTTGTGACTCCGTATTAAGAGCACCAGCACACGTATATTGATGGGTAACTCTGTAAAAAAAAAAAAAAAAAAAAAAACCAAATTTAAAAAAAAAAAAATAAAACAAACACAAAAAAAAAAAAAAAATAAAAAAAAAAAACAAAAAAAAAACAAAAAAAAATTGAGAGCACAAGTATATCGATGGGTGGCTTCGTATCAAGAGCAAAGGTCTAAGGTATGTCTATCGGTATTAGGAGTACACGTATTTTGATGGGTGGTTGTGACTGCGTATCAAGAGCACACGTATACTGATAGGTAACTCTGTATTGAGAGCACAAGTATTTAGATGGGTGATATAATATGTTGTTATCTGTGGAATTTCAGCATTATACACGACTAGTTCAATATAGCACTAAATATTGATAGGATAATGATCAAGGTTTAGCAGGAGTACACAGTAGTTTGTAACTCAGGATGTGTCAGCGTGCAAGAGTATTGTTTGCACAATTATTGACGCTTGTCTTACTCTAGGGATTTTTTAAGTGTAGAATCTTGTGACGCAAGTAGGTTTAGGGGTTTGAAAATTAATTGAAACGTCAAGATATGGATAGCTGAGAAAATATTCTATCATGCGATCTATAAATAAATAGTTTGTTTAGCTCTAGTGATAAATTTCTGTGATTCAAGTTGTCACTGTGGTCGTGAATGATTCTTTAGGCTTCAGCCAAACAAAGCTGACCAAGCTAATAATATTGTATATTAGGCTCGATTCATACTTACAGCTGTTTTTCCGGTCAGCCGGAGAGATTATGAAAAAATACACACCACCAGTAGGCAATGGACATTCCCTGTTGATCCTAATACTGTTATATCTACGGCTTGTACCATAATAAGTGTCATTTTCTCTAGATTTTGCCCTGGGGACCCTCCCCCCGGGTCCTGGATTTTTTTGGGAGGCATTTTTTTTACTATCCCCCCTCATACATGTATGGGGTGAGGGGGGGGGGGTGAGGCACCTGTCTAGGGGGTGTAAGCTTGCCACCTGGGGGGGTCGTGAACCCCCCCCCCACACCCATGTATAGTCAAGACTTAGTCCAGTGTCCAGTTTAGTCCACTTTAGAAAAATGCCCTTGGATTTAATTAAGCTTTGAAAGTGTGATTAGCCTTTGGCATTTTGGGTGGAAAGCTTGTGCCTAATGCCGTCTACGGCTGCCGTGCTATGAAGGATAAGCATAATATATTATGTATTATATAATATTATATACCTAGCTGGTTGAGAACGCCAAACATTTGCTTTCAGTAGGTTATAATTCATAAAGCTTATCGTACGTATATATATCATAATCATCGCAACAATGGTTATTATGAAAACAAGTTTAGTTTTCCTCCTATTTTGGCATATTATATGCTTTGTTTTCAGCTTTACTGGTTACTAAATCAGTAAAATAGCAGAGTATAATTCGAAGCTAGTTAGTAGTATCTTGAGGAAATATGTGTCATTAAGTTGAAAATCGACCATCATTAAGTTGAAGAATGACCAGAGATTTTTTAACAAAAACCAAAGTCTCATGAGGGTTTGTTATTACATGTCTCACATGAGAGTCGTTTACGTAAATTATATACGTGTGTGGCTTTGGGCAGACGGAAAACTGTCAGAACTACCAGAGCAGCGCTTAAAGTTATGTTTTTCACTTACGGCTTTTGAATATATAACTAAATTGCACACTTACTACCGTCATGTAAGACGAGTAGAAGTAACCCGCGGATAGATAATTATCTTTTGGCGTGTTCGCCACCGGGTGCGGTGCTCGTCTCTGTTACAAAGCCCTGGAGCGTCAGAAGTGCCATTCAAGAGTGACTATATCCGTGAAGGGGGGGGGGCAGCCCCTCAGGGCATAATGCCCTACACGTACCCCTGTTACCTTCCCACGTAATTGTGGTACGCATTTACCGACTTAATGAGGATGGACTGCTGGGTTGGTTGGCAGTTGCCTTACTCTCTTGCTTAAAGAGATTATATACATATGTAACCGAGTAGCTAGGATTCGATCCTCCAACCGTACGATTAGAAACCGGACGCCGTATCCACTCGGCCGCACAGGGAATAAAGTGTTTCCTTACGATGGCCTTTGTCACATGCATAGGGCGCGGTGCCTTTTAGTAGCAAACATGAGAAACAAAAACTACTATACTGCCATACTGATTTTTAGCTAATCTTGTTAGTTTCATGCCGTTTCTATACGTATATTTATATGTATACTGAGGGGAGTGATTTATATTAGCGTTTTGAATTTTGAGCATTTATTTTTAATCTGACATGACAGGCTTATAATTTCCACACCAACACACTAATATAATTTTTATGGGTTACATTAAGTTTGTTCCATATGTATATTTTTATTCCCCAGGTGATAATATATTTGATACAGCTGAGTTTATTATGCATATAGAGCTAAGTACATAGAAGGATATTATATGTAGCTAGTAGCTACGTATAAAATGTGGTTATATACCCGATACCAGCAGATATTGATAACGCGCTGTTCCCAATATAGTTCTAATAAATAAAAAAAGTATAAATAAATGCAAATAATGGAATCGAGTTTAAGTGTTAACTAAGGGTCTCATTCAAAAGCAATTCTGCTGTTGAGGGGACTCGGATATCAATAGGGACTGTCCCCCCACACTTTTATATATGTATAACCTTTCATGTAACTGTAACCACAGATGTATATGGGGGGGCTGGGGCTGGGTTGTATATACATTTGTGATTTCGGGACAAGCCCCATTTAGATTCGAACCATCGGGACAAGTCCTCCTCCTTGGTGCTGCAAAAAAGGTACCCGAAAACTAAAAATGGACCCAGATTGCTGTAGAATGCTTCAAAAACCAGCAAAAAGTGAAAAAAGTGTCTTCATTGTGCAAAAATTTCTAATTTTTAGGCAAGAATTGGAAATTTTTGCATTTTTGTCAGTTCAAGCCCCCGAAATGTCAGGACAAGCCACCCTAAAATTTCGAAAAATCCTGGACAAGCTTCCCCCCGGTCCCCCCAGACACCGAGACCCGCTGCACATGTATGCATGTAACGCGGTCAAACTTTTTTTGGGGGAGGGAGCTCTCTGGCCAAATTTTGGGGACCCTCCGCCTCTAATACCCGAAATTTTGCAATAAAATTGAAAAAAATGATATTTTTACTAAATTTTGGGGCCCTCTCCGCCTGATCAATTAAAAACATCATAAAATTTGCAAAATTTTGTAAAATTGAAGAAATGACATTTTTACTAAAAATTTTGCTTAAATTTTGGAAACCTTCCCCCCGGCCCCCAAGTTTTTTTAAAGGGGTCCTTCCATCTAACATACCTCATACATGACAGGATATATAATAACTAACTTCTTTAAAATAATTAAAAACTTTTTCAATTTCAGGTCCCGATCTCACAACTGGGGCTGGGCCTCTGCAGGTTGTTCCATCCTGTCCGAATTCGGGACGCTGTCTTTGGAGTTTGAGTATTTATCCGCGGCCACTGGGAATCCCATTTATAAGCAGAAAGTTAGACACTTTCGTCACTTCAATTTCAGACAGGCTTGATGCATAAATGAGACTGGTTTCGTTTGATTACAACCAAGCTTTGTTTTGACAGTGGAAATTTAGAGCAGGCATAAAGACTGGTTGTGAAGAATCGGCTTTGGGTTTTTGCGATTTGTCTTAGAATTCTTTTTGTTTTTTGTTAATTTAGTATATTATTATCCTTTTTGTTTTTTTAATGGGACAATATTTGCAGTGAAAATATCAATCAGCTCTGAAACTGTCAATATTGGGCCGCTGTTGCATGTTATAATTTCGTGACATAGTTTGAGTCCACTTTATATACCACGATATACACAGCTTTCCGCTGCTTTAGGTTGATAAAATTCGTGAAGTGTTGGTGTCCCTGGACAAACCCAATGGCCTTTACCCAAACTACCTGCATCCGAAAACGGGCAAATGGGGCAATCGTGAGTTTCATGATGTTTTTTAATATTTTTTGAATTTTTTTACTTACCTAATTTAGTATTATGCTAGCCCCGACTATAACTGTTTTCATTAAAGGGGTCTAACTGTAAAGCTGAGTGTAACACATGATTATCTGTATTGTTCTATCTATATTGACAGTATCGGTTTTTTTATTGTATCGGTATTTTTTTATTGGTATCGATTTGATTATCGATGTTCTTGTTCTGCAGAGTGAGACATATATTTACTCTTGGTTTGGTGAAACCGCATTTGGGATTATATATATATACTCCGCTCTAAACAATCATTAGCGCGGTGTATGCTTGTGTTTAAGGGAAGGGGACAATGACACTAACTTTTTGGTCGACTATTGTGTAACATTAACTTAATCGTTTTTTATATATTTTGCTTACTGGACTTGACTCATACTTCCTTTGGGTAAAATGGGCTCATTTGCCTGGTAGTTTTTGAAACTCGCAAAATTTGGGGCATTTTTGGTCGAGCAAGGGGGGAGGGTGCCCAAACTTTGGCCGGAGAGTCTCCCCCCAAATTTTGACCCCGTTACGTGTACATGTATGGTCAGTAGTGTGCATTTTGGACTGCAGAGTTAATATTTAAATGTGCCAGTAGCAAAAGTTATTTGATTTAGGCCACGTGTCGATCGGAGCGCTGGGCGACAGCTTCTACGAGTATCTGCTCAAGCAATGGCTGGTGACGGGCAAACGGGACAGACAGGCCAAGGCTCTCTATGATGATGCTCTGAAGGTAGACTACAGCCAGCAGCAAAGAAAGGAGGGACATTCGTAGAATCTTAGGGCCTATTCCTTTACCGGATTAAACTTACTGGACTTATTTCATGGCATTTCACTTACTTATTTCAGGTTTAGGAATGGCAAAGCGGGTTAAACGGACTAAGCGAGTTAAAACAAGTCAGCGGCTTAATTTTAGTCTGACCCCATTTCAAAACTAACACTGGACTAAACGGATTTAACATGCACGCTTAACATTAGCGTGCATAGTTTAGTCCGGTTAAAAAGCAGCGCGCTAGAAGTTAAGTCCGTTTAATCCGGAGGTTTTGGAATAACATTTTTAAGCTTAATTTTTAAACCGTTTAGTCCGATTGTAATTAACCTTTTAATCCGGTAAAGGAATAGGCCCTTAGAGAAAGAAAGACAGCATCAACATCAGAATGACCCAGGGAAATTTTGAACCACCTATCTCTGAATCTGCAGACCAGCGCTCTACCGTTAAGCTACTGGGCCGATGATGAGCTGTCGTTAGTCCCTTTAAAACCCCACGGGGCCTATCTTACGTCACACTTTTACCGCCGGCCCTTAAAATCATCATATTGGAAGAATAATTAGATATTTTTAAATGAGATTAAGTCTCTACCTGCCCGATTCAGCAAAGACCAACTAGGCAGTCAGTGTTCGTTCAAGAAAAAGGTAACGAGCTGTTTTTTAGCTTTTGTGAAAGTTGAAAAAGCTAGCTGTTGTGCGGAGCAACATTTGTTGAAGGTGGAATGTTGCTTTAGGCTGTTGAAGAGCAACTGGTGCAAGTGTCGCCCGGTGGATTCACCTATATTGCCGAGTTGCGAGGAAATAGACTGGATCACAAAATGGATCATCTCGCTTGCTTTTCTGGTATGAGGCGGATTATTGATACTAATCTACTTATATTATTTTCATCAGATTAATGAAATAAATTTGATTAATTCATTAGATCAGGTTATGATAAACTGATATAAATTTTTTGATAAAACGAGGTTTTAATTGAGAAGAATTTGTCAGAATATGAATGATTAGGGTCGAGTCATACTAATACAGCTAGGTGTACGCTTAACCTGAAAAATTAGAATATTTTTTACTGATAACATTAAATGGTGTTGCTGGTATTAGCTCAGTCATTGAAATTCGAGACTATAAAAAGTCTTCATCGATGTTTATGGATCTGTCATTTATGAAAAATTATGTATTATAAAAAACAGGTCTGAAAAAACTGCTGCTCTTCTGGAACTAACGTTTTTTGAGTGGCTTTAGTGTTGTTTTAGGCGGGATGTTTGCCCTACAAGCTGCCAACGAACAGAATGAGACTACCAGGTCAAAGTTCATGAACCTGGGCAAGGAAATCGGAAAAACATGTCACCATTCCTATGCACAGACCGGTAAGCCAGAACATTAGGGTTTAGCGATCAGAAAAGGATAGCTACTAAAGTCTGATGGTGGAACACTGAAACAAAACAAAACATGTGATTTCATGACGAAAGGAACGAATTGCAAGCATCAAGAGTTACAGTTTCAAAAGCTATTTTAGTCACGCTACCTGTTTTCTCTCTGTCTTCAGTATTTTTCGTTTAGACTAAATTGCTGTTTAACTATATAATATACGTATACATAAGTATACAGAACACTGTATGTTTTCATTATATTATGAAAGAAACCAGATAAATAATAACTTACCACTATTGTGTGCATTTATAATGGGTCGTTTCCCATCCATTTTATCCCTCGTTTGAACCTGTTAATTTTAATATTTCCTTTTTCATGTTTTAATCAGTGCTTTTAGTTTTCGTATAATATAATGAGTGGAATGCATAAAGGCAGTCTTACTTTAAAACCAGTTTAAGACGTTCTATTTCAGTAATTTAGAACATCGTAAGGATTAAGGAAAAATTCTACACTCACATTTACATAGGTTAGAATGTTGCCCTTAGACTGCGTTTAGCAAGACCGAACTAAGACTGCCTTTGCCTTATGGGTTCCACCGATTATGTTTTGCTTCCAGACACTCAACTTGGCCCGGAAGCGTTTCGTTTCTCATCAGATATTGAGGCGAGGGCGATCAACAATCGTGAGAAGCACTACATCCTTCGGCCAGAGGTGGTCGAGACCTACTTCTATTTGTGGCGCTTGACCAAGAACCAGAAATATCGCGAATGGGCTTGGTCCGCTGCTCAGGTGAGCCAGCATTAATTGGTCGGACTGTGTCGGTTGTAGGGATGGAAGTCTCTGTTTTTTTCCGTGACCGAGACCACGAAACCGAGACTACCGAGACCGAGACCGCCAAAACCGAGACTTTGGGTCATTTTTTGCTATTTTTTACCTATCGATTTGATGACTTTTTACAAGTTTTTAGGTAATATTACAAGACCATGGTCAGACACCTTATGTATAAATAGCAGCTACATCACGACAATTTTGATTACATTGCTGGTTCTTTCCCCCGTTTGAGTGGGACTGTGGGACCATGTCCTCTTAAATATTGTGAAATTTTGACCCCTGTTCCAAAACAGACGCAGTTTGTCCTTTTTGTGTATGTACTGTGTTTACTGATAAACTAAACAACCACGGTAAAGTTGTTTGCGGAAAAAATTGACAGAATCTCACTGTCTGGTGTGAAATTTTGGTGAATTGAACACTTCCGAAAAAATTTCCTGCCAAAAACATAAACCAAAGGGGGGACCACAGGAAAATTTTTTACAGATTTGAAAAACCGAGACCGGGTACAAACCGAGACTTTTCGACTACCGAGACCGAGACCGAGACCGAGAATGGGCTAGTCTCGGGTTTTGACCGAGACCGAGACCGAGACCAAGACCGAGACTTCCATCTGTAGTCGGTTGAAACTTTTTGTCTGTATTGTATTATAGTATATCTGTTTTTGGCTGAAACTTTTTAGTTTAGTTACTATGAGTCTTTAGTATGAAACTTTTTAGTTACTATTAAACTTTTTAAATCATAAGAAACTTTTTAGAGTGAAACTTTTTAGTTAGCATGAAACTTTTTAGTTAGTATAAAGCTTTTTAGTCTGAAACTTTTTAGTTAGCATGAAACTTTTTAGTTAGTGTGATACTTTAGTATGAAACTTTTTAGTTAATCAGATGAGACTTTTTAGTATGAAACTTTTTTAGTTAGTATGAAACTTTTTAGTATGAAACTTTTAGTTTAGTTTATTATATGAACTTTTTAAGCATTAATTTTTTTGGTTAGTATGAATTTTTTTCGCATGAAATTTTTTAGTTCGTTTGAACCTTTTTAGTCTGACATTTTTTAGTTAGTATGAAACTTTCTAGTTAGTATGAAACTTTTTACTCTGAAATTTTTTTAGATAGTTTGAAATGTTTCAGTCTGACACACTGTTGAGTGTGAAACTTTTTTGTTGTTAGGCCATCGACCGCCACTGTCGAACGGAGGTTGGCTACTCGGGTATCCGCAACGTGTACGATCGTGACTCGCCCAAGGACGACGTACAACAGAGCTACTTTCTTGCCGAAACCCTGAAATATCTCTACTTAACATTCACAGACGACCACGTGATCAGTCTAGACCAATGGGTATTCAACACTGAGGCTCATCCTATGCCGGTGCGCGTCAAAGACTCTCCCTTCAGACACGGGGGACGCCCCCCGTCCCTAGCGGGGAATGAGAATAATCTTATTTCGGAGAATTCCAATACGATAGGCGAAGCTAATAATAATGTGCCCCAAGAAAAAATGCTCAAAACTGCTGGTGGCTTTAGATAATTATAATTAATTGATTATTTATTATTGCTTAATTATTAATTTTTAATTATTATAATTTATGGCTGGGATTCATAAGAGGTTTTGTGTCAAGACTAAGTTGCTCATGTGGTCTTAGAAAAGCACGTGGAATTTTTCATTAGGATGTGTTTTTTATTCGAAAAGAATGTGTTAGACTGAGACTAATTTTTTAGTAACTTTTGTGATTCTCTGTCAGTGTGCATAGGTTTGAAGAATTTAGAATATTTTTGTGTCGCAACAGTACAGCTAGATTTATTAGATTTAAAGACTTTGCTATTTAATTTATGTTTGTGAATTTATAATAAAATTTGCAACTTGATTGTGATTTTATATACGGTTGTTCATGAACATAAACATGAAATACTCAGTTGTAGTTTGACATTGACTGTTTTGATTATTGTATTCCAAATTCAAAATCTAAAGTCTGATCAAAAAATGCAGAATACCGAGACAAAACAAAATGTGATTTCATTACGAATAACAAAGGTCTGCTATAAAGAGTACAGCGAGTAGCTGCTAAAATGTCACTGTTTTCTCTCAGTGTTTAACATTTTTTTGGTCAAACTTTAGTTTTCTAGTCTGTTGTTATTGTACAAAAAATTATTGGCTTTTTTCAGTTAGAAGTAGCATTTTTAGAAAGTTTGGTTTTTTACGCCTTCCATGTTTTTAGGGGGACAGATTCTATATATTTGAAGAACCCTAATAAAATGTACTGTCTTCGCAAGAGTAGAAGTTTCTTTTTTCCGATGTTTTTTAATGTTTTGTACTTTTTCTGTAGTCCCGTTTATTTTCCCCGGAGGTGTAATTTTCCCCGCACAGTTGAATACTCAACCTGGAGCTACAAAACTTGCCTTGTTTGTTGATTGGTGATTTTTTCAATAGAATTATTAATTTTCTTGTTTGCTGAAATAATTTTAGTCCCACTTTCGCACAATGAAACCTAGTGCGTCAGTTATGTCTAAATTTGACACTTGTATCGCTTAGTACTTTATATTGGGGCCAGTAATTGAGCTGTATAGTTGGCGGCACCAGTAACTAAAGTTTGACAAAAAATAGCTGCACCTCTTGAGAAAACGTAACATGTGGTTTCGTTACGAAAAGAATACATTTTGACTATCAAGAAAATAAGTGGCACAGCGCAACTATTTTTTGCCACACTTTGGCTTGGGCGTACCTAAGATATCGTGAGACACAATTTGCAGTAAAACATTATGATTTTTTGCGCGATAAGGCTTCATTGAAATTGCATAAGAACAGGTCAAAAGGCCTCATCACACGTATCACATAACCATAATTGAAAGTTCGTTGTGAAAGAATTTTTTTGGGGACATCATTAGAATAGGAAAAGGCGCCCGTCTCGAGTAAACCGCTAAGGATATCCTTGATATGTTCGTTTGTTCGTTTATTTAAAAGTTGCAAACATAAAATCCCAAACGGGACATATTATGTATGCTGAAAATACAACAAAAAACTATACTGCACAATGATAACACTGACAAACATGTATTACGTTAAGTAATGAAGTGATATGTATCTTCTAATTATGAGCGCTTATAACTCAAAACGATGCATCATAGACCCTTAACTGCTTGCTTAATCTTTTGTCCACCATTCAATTCTCTATCGAAAGACTACTGCGGGTTCTCAATTACATACTCAAGTGAATTGATTATTGGCTAATGTTTTGGATGGCTTCACTGTAAAGCTGAGTTTTTGAATGGTGCTCCAGGCGTGACAGGGTTAGGTTTATAGCCCCATTATATACTTTTTAGGCTTCATGTGGTTTTTTAATCCTCAGCGGTTTATGTTTAGACCCCACTTGCCTGTCATTTATTTTGCCGGGACTCACAAAACAGGTTTAGGTTTAGACTCGGTAGAAACAGAAAGTTTTGTGTATTTCGTACGATCACATGTTCGACTTAGCCTGGGTGTAGGTTAAACCGACTGACTAAATTTCACAAAAGTGTTTGTGCTAATTCCAAGATTCTACATAACGAAATATTGCGTGATTCGGTACGAATTTCGTCGATTTTCTTGAACACCGGTTTTAGCTCTGCTAAGATTTCAGCAACACAGAAACTTTCTGTGCTGCAGGTCGTAAATTTGACCGAACTTAGACGAAGGTTCGAGAATGTTGACTAAATTCGTAGCGAATCAGGCTATATTTGGTACTGAATTTATGTGCAAATTTTTGTGAAATCCTACTGGGTTTAAACCTGCTCTCCACTCCCGCCTCTGTGATTGTAAATAATATATATGTTCTCTGTGTGCAGTTTTTGTTGCTCGCTAACATTATTATGCATTTACGTAAAACGTTTATTAGTAAAATGTTTGTCGCTGAAAACTTTCATATGAGATTTAACTGAATTTAATGGATTTGATTTGAATTTATTTGGTTAAAATTTGGCAGTTGTAATAGCACTGAATGTAAATATTCGGGGCGTTACAAAGAAAATTCAAAGCTCGAATGTTCTAATTTCAGTGTAAAACTTGCGATTTGTCATTATTCAAATATTTTTAAATATATATACAGTCTGGCCAGAAATTACTGAACCCTGAGACGAAACAGGTGGCGTGATTTTTGTGACTATACTCGCCAGGGGCGTAGCCAGGCTGCCGCCCCCAGACCCCTGCAACTCTTTGGCTTAGTGTTCCTTGCTTTTATCTTCCATGAAAGCATGTGCGTATGTATGTAGTTACATTATGCACTATTTATTTGCTTAATACACTGTGTAGTGTATCGTTTTAGCTGTTTTATTGGTACAGAAAATGACACTTTCCAGTAAAATGTACAGTTTTTAATGACAAAAATTTCGAAAAATTTGCAATTTGCTAGCTTCCGACCCGTTACCAGCCCACCATTTTTGTAATTTTCGTTATTTTTAGCTGCAAATTTACGTTCGATACTGCTGGGGTCGAAAATAAGCATTGTTTTTTGACCTAAAAATGCTAATATGTGTCGTTTTTTTGCGTTAAAATAGCAATTAAGGGGGTAGTGTCGCGAAAGCAGTCGATTTTGCGCGACTATAAAACTTTTTCAGTGAAAGATAGGTCATTGCTCTTGATATATTCTACAAATATGTTTCAAGGCAAATATTTTTGCCAAATTTCAGAAAAATTGATGCAGCATACTAGGGTTGTTTCAATTATGGAATTATTTTCAATTTCAATACCATTATCAATTTTTTGCCTAAATATTTTCAATTTCAATACCATTATCAATTTTTTGCCCAATTATTTTCAATTTCAATACCATTATCAATTTTTTGCCCAAACATTTTCAATTTCAATACCTTTTCAATTTTTTTCTCGAAATATTTTCAATTCAATTTCAATTTTCCAAATATTTTCAATTTCAATCATTTTTCAATTTTTTTAGCGTAACTGCTTTTTTAATAAGTAATATTACGATAACTGTTTGCAACTGTTCCTCTATAAACACAAAAATGCGCGAAATTACACGCACCGCGCACGCACGTACGGTATTTAACCAGACGGACTCTAACACGTGGTTTTTATCAATCTTAGAGTTACGAGCGTCGCAGAGAGATCGTAAAATCGCCATTCAAGTTGCAGAACATTTGATTAAACTCACTGTGTTACGAAACCCAATGAAAGTGAATTATGTAAAGATTTGAATCTACTTTTTAATAAGTTTCGGATCACAACGAAAGACATCACGAATTGCGAAAACAAAAAAGGACGAAGGAGTAAGGACTACCTATGCACTCAGTAAAAGTGTATATAAGTTAAAATATGTAAATATTTTTTAATAGCCGTTCAACCATGTGACGCCACTCAACCTAACTTACTGCAAACATGCCATAACTTCTAATCTCGGTGAATAGCATAATTTTTGGCAATCTGGTGCCAATACTTTTTGTAAAAGTTGTGTTGGAACGTTTAAGCTACTAAGCCATTGTACTGTTATAATTTGCTATGCACTATGCAGTCCCTCCGTTATCTGTTATGCACTATGTAATCACAGAAATACAGATCAGCGTAATTGCTATATTTTACTAAGGGTCTATTCCTTTACCGGATCAAAAGTTTAATTTTAATCGGACTAAACGGTTTAAAAATTCAGCTTAAAAATGCCAGTCAAAACGTCCGGATTAAACGGACTTAACTTTTAGCGCACTGCTTTTTAATCGGACTAAACGGACTTAACTATACACCACACGCTAAGGTAAAGCATGCGTGTTAAATCCGTTTAGTCCAATGGTAGTTTTGGAAAGGGGTCAGACTAAAATTAAGCCGCTGACTTATTTTAACTTGTTTCGTCCGTTTAACCCGATTTCCTAATTCCTAAATCTCGGACTAAAATAAGTCCAGTCCGTTTAATCCGGTAAAGGAATAGGCCCTAAGTGTTTACAATAACAAAGGTTCAAGCTGATAATAAAGAGACGTAGGCTCAATTGAAAATAATAATTGAAATTAGACAATTTCAATATCAATTACGTTTCAATCATGGCTGTTCACCAACACATGCTACGTGCACAAACAGGCATACAGACAAGACTTCGTTCCAGCATCAAACATTCTGTGAAGTCAACCAGCCCAGCATAATTGATATTGAAATTGAAAGTATAGTTTCAATTTCAATTTCAATTAAAATATTTTCAATTTCAATACCATTATCAATTTTGATATTGAAATTGAAATTGAAAGTGGGTTTCAATGATTAAATGAAATAATTGAAACAACCCTACAGCATACAGTTAGCAGTGAAGTCGCAAAGTCGGAAAAACGACGTTTTGAAAACCTATTCAAATTCGATAATTTCGTCACAATTAAAAACTCTGTTTAAATTCTTCACACAAAGTAAAAGCACATATACTCTAGTTTATGCACACAAAATTCAGTGCAAATTGCTTGAGTGGTTGTGGAGTAATGGCTGTTGCAACTGTGAAACTGTGCGTAACCTGTAAAGTACTCGCAGCAATAATGATAAATTCTTAAAAATTTAGACACTTATTTTGAAATAAAAAGAAAAACGAACCTTCATTTTTCATTTTTCTTATTTGTGGCAAAAAATTATGCGTCAAAACATTGCATGTGCTTCACATGCTGGCCAATCTGATATCTGGCTCGATTTTTTGAACTTTTATGTCTCTATTGTGTGATGTCTGGCTCACAAATGGTGATTAGTTAAAAATATTGGTAGATATTGGTAGTCTAGTGTCTGGCAGTATTTATTTGACACCATATGGAATTTACTAGTTTCTCAGTGAACGTACAATTTCAAAGCGAAAAGTTTTCATTTTGCAGCCTATGAGCAAAACTGCTTTGGCGACACTACCACCTTAAGTGTATTTCAACACACTTCAAAAAAATCGAAAAGTCATTCGCCCCCCCGAAATTTTTTTCTGGCTACGCCACTGATACTCGCTGTACTCTTGATGCTTGCAATTCGGTCTTTTTGTAATGAAATCGCGTGTTTTTTGTCTCAGGGTCCAGCATTTTTTTTGGTCAGACTTTATGCTGATACCAGTTTTGATAAGGACATTTATTTGATTAATAACACTATTACAATCAGAATCAAAGTAGCGCGCTGACATTTGGCTGGTTTATCGCTTACTGCAATTATCCTTGAATGAGCTAACTTTTACTACGTATGTCTGATTTGCTGTTTTTATAAACTTAAATCGAATCCATTAAATCCAGCTTAGGCTAAGCCCCTGTGTTCAATTGTCTGTGTTCTGTGTATTTTGCCTGATTTGCCTAAAATGGCTGAACCCCGTTTCAAATTTTCATTTGAATATCGATTCTTAAGATTTGGCACCAAATTTGCTCTAGCTGTCGCTGTTAGCTAAGGCGATTCCGCGATGGTACTTTATTAGGGTTCAGCAATTTTTGGTTTATATACGTCAATCTTCAGTTTAGCCTGATATAAGTTAAGTCATGTTTTGCTGGGACTCGTAAAAATTGTTGAAATTAGGGTCTATTCTTTTACCGGACTAAATTGATGCGAATAATTTTAGTTCGTAATTTGGTTGGATATGGGATTAAACTAGCTAAAATGAGTAGTTGCTTAGGGCCAATTCCTAAAATGGATTAAACGGATTAGATTATAATGTGTTTGCCTAATAACTTATCTCGATGTTGAGGTAGACTTAAAAACAAGCGCGAGGTGCTACAAACAGATGCTATGCGAATTTCGTATGATTTGACGAACGATGTCATGAGTTATTGGCAAAACAAAATTTAATCTAATCCGTTTAATCCATGTTAGGAATTGGCTCTTTTTTTAATCCAAACCGAACCCATTTCTAAACGATCACTGGACTACGTGCATAGTGAAGTCTTTTTAACCAGAATATTCTTGTCATATTTGTCTTCATGTCATTCTTGTCTTTGTCCCTATCGTTTTGTCCTTAGCGATTTCAAGAGACCTACCCGGCTAATTGAGCCACATTTGTACACGACATAAGCTTAGGTCCTGTTCAGTTGGTATGCAAAGACTTAGATGAAACTATATTAAGTAGATGCTTCAGACTTTCGCAGCAGCAGACAGAAAATTAACCTTGTTCCTGTCTGTCCTTTTGTCCTAAAGAACAAATTTTTTTCAATCAAGTTTGTAGACAATGTTCGTTATTCAAAGTTTAAAC
>JASANF010000832.1:0-10432 GCA_030248245.1 Trissonchulus sp. WLG1_4
GACAATAAATGTTTTCCAAAC
The DNA here is from genome assembly GCA_030248245.1 of Trissonchulus sp. WLG1_4. NCBI lineage: Eukaryota > Metazoa > Nematoda > Enoplea > Enoplida > Ironidae > Trissonchulus > Trissonchulus sp. WLG1_4. The sequence continues at coordinate 22 of JASANF010000832.1, forward strand.
TTGGACTTAACTAATCCAGAAGGCATAACTTGAGCATGCTAGCTGGATTTAGTAACGGACAAACTGGACTTTCCTGCTACCTATTTTAGCGCTAGGACGTTCTACCAAAACAAGATGACAATTCAAAAATTAATTTTATCTTTCCGAAAGGTGAACGTTCCAAAATTTCATGTTTCTTAAAGGTGAACGTTCAAACATTTTGGCTTTCTGAAGGGGGAACGTTGGTAAAGTAGTCAGTTTTCTGAAAGGTGAACGCTGAGAAAATCTTTTCCGTAAAGGTGACTTTCTGAAAGGTGAAACGCAAGCGGCTCAGGCGCCCTCGTGTGAATAGGCCTTTATTAGTCATCACTATCAGGAATGGTAATCGTAGAATGGTGGGTCAAAGTGAGTAGCGGGTTATCTTGTACGGCGCGAGTTGGGTCGCGGCCGTGGGTTACCCCAGAGTGTCAAGCCAAGGGTTGCGTTGGGTCACGCACGGGTCGAAAATTTTGACCCGTGTCCACTTTATGACCATACACCTGGCGTGGGATGCACTAGACTCAGTAGGGCAAAAAAGTTAAACTGTAACTAAAAAAATTAAAAAAGTTAGGGGTCATACTACAAAAAGTTCGAGGTTAGTTAGGGGTCAACTTTAACTACAAAATGTTAGAGGTTTACTTTTAACTTTACTTAAATTAAAACACCCTTACGTTAGCTTTAACATTAAAGTTATTTAAAAAAAGTTATATAAGTCATCGATTTTGGGTTTACTTGAACTTAAATTCGCAACGAAGCCATACTTCAACTGTAACTTAAATTTAAGCCATGGCCTTACTTCAACTTTAACTAAAATGAAAATGGCTTAACATTTTTGCCCTACTAGACTGAACCTAAATGAATCCTTAACCAAGTCCAGTACCTTAACCCGCGTCCACCTCCGTAGAGCAGTCAACTAAATTGCTAAATTTCATTGCAAAGTCAACCCAGCAATAATACACCGACACGCACGTGTACCCTAGATAGAATCGCACCTATCAGACCAGGGCCTTATTTCAATAAACACGTCAAGCCCGTTGTCACGGATTAATCACCCCCCCCCCGAGTGAATCTTCCGCCCAGAAGAAACACCCCGGGGTAAATCGTCCCCTCGGAATAAACACCCCGGGGTGAATCTTCCCCCCGGAATAAACACCCCGGGGTAAATCTTCCCCTCGGAATAAACACCCCGGGGTGAATCTTCCCCCCGGAATAAACACCCCAAGGTGAATCTTCCCCCCGGAGAGGAATCAGCCCTATTTAACGCATATTTTCCCACTAATTATGACGCAACTACTGGAACTATAAAAGAGTCCGCTTTAGACGGACTTTATAGTTATTACTTTTGAATTTTTTGGTATATTGCATTTTTCACTGAATCTTGTACATAAACAGGTAAGGCCCCTAAAACCGGCAAATTCCGATATAATGGCGTGAAATTAATTACTACACAGTAAATCATTACTTGCTGAGCACATGTTGGAACAGTAAATCTTTAGGCATTAACTTACTTATATACTTACTTACTACATAAGTTTGTTGGCCAAAGTAGTGTACTGTTACTGTTTGAGGTTGAGCCAAAGTTGACTATGTCTGATGACCAGAGTTAGTTTTACTGTTTCCTGTTTTTAGTTAACTCTGACATACCTAATTGACTGTTCGATAGAAAACTAAATTTGGTGGCCAAAGCAGAGTAAGTCTTTGAGCCGACAATATATCAGTTTGTTGCCCAAAGCAGAGTAAGATTTGGTAGTTCAGCATGTATATTGTATGGCCATGGTGCGCTAGGCAAGAAAGGGTTAAATTCTTAAATTGAGAGTCTGTGTCAACTTATCTGTAGCGAGTCGATTTTGCCTTTGTTTTCGCCTCAGAAACTTTTGCTATTTAAGGGGGTAGTTGCGTTTTTAGGTGTTTTTTGGAAAGCCATAGCTCAGCGTTTACAAATTCAAATCATTAGCGATCTGTTGCATTAAGTAGAACAATATCTTGCCTAAATTTATGCCATGCATTGAAACTTAACTGTGTGCGCAGTTCAACATTCTTTTGTTTTTTTGCGCGGCTGCCTCAGCGGCCGTGCATACTAATTTCAGTCAATGTTTGCGCGGCCGCCTCAGCGGCCGTGCATATATACTAATTTCAGTCAATGCACTGAAACGAAAATTGCATGTAAATCATGCACAGTTTCAGTGCATTGACATCCAGTTTGTGCTGAGCAGCAGCTGCCTGTCCGATACATGGTGATGTGTGCGTGTGTGTGACCGTGACGTGTGGGAGTGTGCGTGTCGCTATGCGTGTGTAAACAAATCGATAATCGACTGTGCATCAGCTGTGCTGTCTGAGAATGAGAAAGCACTATGCAGTTTGCATAGACACTGATTGATGAACTTTTGCAAAGTTACGTAAGATGGGGTAAATGAGTGCGTCGTATCATCGGAAAATGATATTTAATGTGTCCAGAGAAAGATGCCTGTTTCGTACTTTTTGAATTTCAAAAACTGTCATGTAAAAATTTTGAAGCGATGAAAGAGATTCAGCAGTTGTTTTATATAGCTCCATTTCTCGTCGTCAGTCGTGCAGATGGACATAACTTGTAGTTATAATTCCGTTTGCAGTACGAAACTCATATTGTATTCAGGGCAGGATAGACTGCACGACTCAACAGTTGCTGCAGGACCTCGATCCAAATTTAATTTTTTAGCGCTATTGCTGCAGGATTGCAGTTGTTTTGAACACGATGTATATACGTCTACACGGTAAAATAAGACTAACAGTCTCGCTGTCACGAGCATGTAGGCTCGTCAACAAAAGTGCTTGTTTAAAAAAATGTTCCAGACCATGATACCATTGCATTTAGTCCTGAGAGACCGACCTCGAAAATACAAAAATTGCAATTTTAACAAATTCGCACTACATAATCAAAAACAAAAATAATGTTCAACAAAAGGAGTACAAGGGCTACATTTTGATATATATATATATATATATATATATATATATATATATATATATATATATATATATATGAATCATGATTTTAAGAAAAACATGCTATTAGTTATCGCTTGCCGAAAATTCACTCACGCACAGTGCTCTGGCAATCACGTGACATTATCACGTGATTTAAAATTTTTACACAAGGGTTATTTCATACCATACTAAATACTTATTTAGTAATATTTTAGTTTTATCAGCTTTTTGCTGACTTTTCAGGCAACTCCCGATTCGCGGAGCGCCCCCTTAAGACACGGACAAAAGGTGATCTGAATTCAACGTGTCTTCCGGATAGGGGTGCTCCAGTTAACTGATAACTTATTTTCTTCCGGGGGCAAGATTTACCCCGGGGTGTTTCTTCCGGGGGGAAGATTCACTCCGGGGAAGATTTACCCCGTGACATCGACCCCAATGTCCAAAATCAGGTCGCGATTTATCTAAGCAAAATGTTCGGCGTTGAAATTTTTGCACTGATCAAATCATTTTCAACTAACAATATTATATATATATATATATATATATATATATATATATATATATATATATACTTATTATTTATATTAAATTATTAATATTATTTTTATTATATATAAATTATATATATATATATATATATATATATATATATATATATATATATATGAATATACATTTTATATATATATATACATTTTCTAAATATATATAGCTCACCACGCACAACAGATCGGAAACGTCCGAAAAATTACATCTGTCGGTTACTTTTTTAAATCAATAGTAACTCTATAAATGCTTCCATACAAAAAAGAAACAGCAAACATCTAATATAACGCAAACGACATCTCTAGAAATGCAAATATTTACTTCTATTTATCGAAAACTCAATGGACGATATCTTTATTACCGAAACTGCAAACAGACAAAAACAAAATTCTGTTTCATTATTATATTACCAATATACAACTAACAAACAGAAGACGAATCTACTGATCACACAACGAAGAACAAAAATGTACAAGGCAATTTAAATAAACACAATATCCACTACAAAAAACTAAAGCAAGGCATTTTAAATAAGCCTAAAGTTTGCTAAAAATACAAAAACAAGAGAAATTAATCTCGGAACCTTTGTCCGTATTCTTTGGTTAATTTTACAATAAAAGCAGGCTCAAACATATTTTCTGCACAAAAATATTCCAAAAAAACTTGACAAAACAGCAACCCAATTTTTTAAGTATTAACTCAATCAAAAGACTGTCTCACCAAGTCAATATATTCAAGTCATATTTCCTGTAAAAATACAAACGGCAAACTTCATTCATAACCAGGACTGTCTAATAGATACTCTCCTTTTCAACCGATCCAACTTCGATAACTTTAATCCGTTTAATCCATTTTGCAAATATTTAATCCGCTTGGATTAATTAAATAGGCCACCTCCACTGGCCAGTGGGAGGCTGTTCTACCAATGGTTCCCAGGCTTTAAAGTTTGCCAGATTTCGAGCAAGTTTCAGTTCATTTTCGGCCTAAAACAATCAAATTATGTCATAAACATATCAGTAAGGATCAGATTATACGTACAGCCGTTTGTCCGTTCAGCCAATATACATATCAATCAGGGGCGGCCGCCCCCCCCCCCGAAATTTTTTCCGACAGAAATTTCACACGAGGTCTCCACGGCCCACTCCCCTTAAAACATTTCTCCAGACCTCCGCCCATACGTGGCCAGCTACCGTTTCTGGGGCGGGTGCGGAGCATCTTTTCCCCCCATTTATTTTTGCTTCGTGAGCCACCAATTTCGCTTCGTGAGCCACCGATTTTTGCTTCGTGAGCTACCTTCAAAGCATTCTGGGGGGGTGAAGCACCTGTCTGGGGGGGGGGTGAAGATGCCTTCTGGGGGGGGGGTGAAAAACCCCCCCCCCCGCCCATGTATGCCTCCGCCCCCCCTCCCGAAATCAAAGTATTGTACTGCCAGTGATAAGAATATTAACTCTTAAAGCAGTGCGTTGCGGATAAAATTATAATTCGGTTACTTTCACCAAGAGCATTTGAAACGAGGTCAGATGACAAAAAATTCTTGAATCACAAAACACTGCCACAAAATCAAAACAAAACGTCCCGTAGTGAACAAATTATCTGACAAAAATTGTTCCACGGTTGTTTCATGGCTGCCGCAAAAAATTGAAAAATAAACACGTTTGGTATATATCACAAACCTGAACAATAACTTCTTCAATATGACCCATCGAAATTCTTTTCTCGAGCTTAGCAATATCTGGTTCCTGAAAAAAACTGACAAACTAAATTTAAAATGTTAAAAAAACATCGGCAATAATAAGACAAATTCGCATTTTGTTGTATATTGTATAATACTAGTCACACTAAAATTCAGTCGCTCAAACTTTAACAAAGCCAATACAACAGCACGAAAAACATAGAAATTAATAAAGAGATGTTATATATATATATATATATATATATATATATATATATATATATATATATATATATATATATATATATATATAAATTATAAAGGGAAAAAAGCTATAAGTAGGTAAAAAATGCAGTTGCCCGGTTGTTGCTCCAGGTGACCGAAGTATTTTGGGGGAAAAACCCTAGGTTCCCTGGCCGAACGGTTTGCAATGATTCTCAATACTTTTTGTACTTAAAAACTTTAAAATTTTTCACACATTCACGTCTAGCCAAGCCGATCAAATTTCCCAAGGCAGCAACCATTTTTCTACACGGTTTTATCCCTTGTAAACGAAAAAAATAAAAATAAAAATAAAAAAATTAAATAAAAAAAAATAAAAAAGTTTTCTCTTCCACGGTTTTTCTACGCTCGTATATAAATAAATGTATTTAGTTACAAAAAATTGGTTTTTCTCCCCCCTCCCCCCTAGGACCGTATTAGGGTTTTTCACATGACGAACATCAAACATTTTTTTTGACGCAACTCCTCAGAACGTAAGCAGCTAGAATCGGCTTTGATAGTGACAGTTATGGCCGTTATAACAGCCGTACACAAGCGTTAATCGAAACGATCTATGTGGATCGCAGAACAATCCAAAAACTTGAAACAAGGTTTTTTTTCTCCACAACTGCAAGTACATAAACCAACCGTTTCGACAGCTTGCAACCGTGAGGATACAATTTCCTCAGTTGCTACTCGATAAGCTGCATTCTCGGGAAACTTCTGCAACGCCCGTAAAATTTTGCCATACAGGATTCGTAATTTCTGAAAAAAACCGAAAAAAAAGAATAGTAATATATATAAATCTGAAACTATTTGGAAACCGCGTACAGTATTAGAGCTACCCTTATTCTATTCTTTATTCCAAAAATACAAGACAATCATACATGGGCAAGACCCGGGATTCACCCGGGATTTTCCCGGGTGGACCGCGCGACCGCGCAGCGAAAAGAGTTGGACCGCGCAGCCCGAGGGTTGCTCTGAGAACTATAAGGACCGCGCGAATAACAGACGTGAGAGTTGACTGCGCAGTCTAACTGCAGATTGATTGCGCAGTCCAAATAGTCTGCTCCACCGCAACTCCTAATGACTGCGCAGTCTAACTCTAGATTGATTGCGCAGTCCAAATAGTCTGCTCAGTCTAACTATTAATTGACTGCGCAATCCTAATGACTGCGCAGTCTAATTCTAGATTGATTGCGCAGTCAAACTAGAGTTCAACTGCGCAGTCAGTAATCTTGTGCTGCCAATTAATAGTTGGACTGCGCGGTCCAAATAGTCTGCGCAGGTACAGTTAAACTAGAGTTAGACTGCGCACCTGCGCAGTCAGTGGGATTGCGCAGTTGCGCAATAAGAGTTGGACCGCGCAGTCCAAAACTACAAATAGTCCGCGCACTGCGCAGTCCAACTTAATTGACCGTGCATTTCTAATGACTGCGCAGTCTAACTCTAGATTGATTGCGCGGTCCCCCGTTGGTTTTTATTGCCCCGCCGAAAAAAATTTCCTATACGCCTCCAATTGACCAAATTTGGCTCAAAATTCAAAAATTCTGTATATAATTTTTTTCTAACTGCATGGCTTATATACTATATATTTCTTGTTATCATCTTTCATGAAAGCCTACGGCAGGGGCGTAGCCAGGGGGGGTGGGGGTGGGAATTCCCCCACCCTCCGAAATTTTTTCCGACTGAAATTTTAAACAGGGGTCCCCTCTTTGGTTTTTTATGGTGCAGCCGGAAAAAATTTCCGATACGTCTCCAGTTGACCAAATTAGGCCTAAAAATTAAAAATTTCCCCAATCTTTTTTCTGCGGGCTGCTGCCCCCAGACCCCTGCAACCTTGTGGCTCAATGTTTCTAGCTTTTGTGTTTTAATAAAGCGTGTGCATGTGTATATGGGTGCATTGTACACACTATTTAGTTGCTTAATACACTGTTTAATGTATTCTTTTAGCGTAGCAAAAATGATATTTTTGGTTGAATTGCGGCTCGAAATGTCGAAAATCTTAGTTTTAAAATTTGCTAGCTACTGGACCCTTGTCGGTCCAGCAGTTTTGTAATTTTCGGTGTTTTGAAATACAATTTACTTCTGATGCCGCTCTGGTCAAAAAATTGTTGGCCAACTCATAGTTCCCCAAATTCGACCTAAAAATTGAAAAATCTCCATTTTTTTCTGTGGGCTACCACCCCCAGGCCCCTGCGACCTGTGGCTCAGTGATCTTGGGTTTGCAATGCGAATAAATGTTAAAATTACTAAAAAGTGCATTTTAACCCATCCCAAAAACTCAGAAAGTCATTCCCCCTGAAACTTTTTTCTGGGTGGGCCACTGACAGTGAATTTATTTAGATTAATGACTACCAACTACATTTTGAAATGGACCCTTTCGCCTGGGGTGAAGGGACCGCGCAAGAAATTGATAGATTTCCCGGGTTCATTTTAACCACCTTGCCCATGTATGAAGACAATTGAACGTAGACTAAGAGACTATGGCGACGAAAAAACGGAAACTATAGATTGTGCGTACTAAGGGGGAGGGGGTGTATGAATCCGCCCTTTTGGACAACTCATAAAAAACTTTCAACAAGAAAATTCGTCCATAACAACAAGCAAAATTAATGTGCAAATTTTCAAGATCGCAGATCACGAAGGAATGATCGCTAGTCTACTAAACCAACACACACACTAAAATACATATATATATATATATACATATATATATATATATATATATATATATATATATATATATATATATATATAAATTAGGGATGTCGCGGATGTGACTTTTTTGACATCCGCGGATGCGGATGCGGATGTTGACTTCTGACATCCGCGCGGAAGCGGATGCGGATCTTTTTAGAAAACGTTCTAAACAAGTTATGAGCCAAATTTTTGAAAAATTTTTCACCAAAAAATACATAATGTACTAAAAATAGCAAGTATGAATGCAAGTACTAAGGAATGAGACTTAGAAAAAAACAGTTTGTATCGAAGTTGTGCATTCATTATCTTCTAAGCCATGAGCCGCCATCAACAGTTTGTTTAAAACGCTATTGGTTAACTTTATGCCAACTCAAAGGCTATCGGCGTGACCCTCTGGCAACTTGATGCTTTTGGTTTTGGTTGGTTTATAATCACTATACGTACTCTGTTTATTCTTTCTAATCTACGAAAGCATGCAAGTTGAAATCTAATAATATTGTTTTGACAATTATTGCTTTACAAGTTTGTAGACTAGTCTCGCTCAAATATGCAAAACTTCGAATATGCCCGCAATATCAAATATTCGTGAAGCCTACTTTGGAAAAGTGCGATTTGCAACCAACAATGAGGTGAGAAAGCCTAGAATAAAGTTTCAATCCACCGTTTTGAGAAAAAATATTGGTATATACATGTACAAAAATCAAAACTGCCGTCTGATTTTCTACATTTTTAGTAATTTTTACCGAATCTGCAACATCCGCACATCCGCATTAAATTTTTGCGGATGCGGAGGCGGATGTCAAAAAGTTGCGGATCATCCGCGGATGCGGATGCGGATATCCGCGACATCCCTAATATAAATATATATATATATATATATATCAGGGATCGACCGGAACCATATATAAAACTACCGGAACCGGAACCGGAACCGGAACCCCCTTCAAAAAGACCCTATATTTTGCAATATTTAAAAAAAAATTTTTGTTTACTATTACTCACATTTTTTATATGCAACCCTTCTATACACTTTTGACTTTCTATACACTAATTTAGCACTTCAATTCGCAGTGCAAACGCAAGATCAGTGAGCCACAGGTTGCAGGGGTCTGGGGGCGGCAGCCCCCAGAAAAAAATGGAGATTTTTTTAATTGTTTACGCCGAATTTGGTCAACTAAAGACGTATCAGAATTTTTTTCCGACAGGAAAATTAAGAACTGAACATGGGAACGTCACATAAGATAGTGTATTATACAAGAAAATTCAGCATAATGTACTTTTGTAGACATGCATAGGCTTTGATGAAAGATATATAATAACAAGGACTAGTCAGCCATAGCAATTTAGGGGTCTGGATACGGTCGCCCTCAGAAAAAAATTCGAGAACTTTTGGATTTTTAGGCAAAATTTGGTCAATTAGAGACGTATCAAAAAATTTTTTCGACGGGGCGATAAAAACCAAAGGGAGACCCTTGTTGACAATTTCTTAAAATTCAACCAAAAGGAAGGGGTCGCGACCCCCTCTCCTCATCTACGCCCTTGGGTCTGACTTGAGTGTTGGGTCAGGTTAATTTTTGCTGGGTCCAGTTAAGAGAACTTGACTCTGGACCCACTCGTGGACCCTAAAAAACCCCTGACTTGGAGAAAATTGGGGGGAGGGGGGCGGCTGTACCGTCGCCCCCTCTCCTCAATGTTAGATAGTAAGGTTTGCACAGATTACATAATTTTTCAGTATATATAGCGTGAAAAACCGAGGATCTTCCAGTTTCGACCTTCGGCTTTCATTGAGCTGGTTCAAGTAATACAAGAAATTGGACACAAGAAGCACAGCATTGTTGATAAAGAATAAGCACTGCTACATAAGAATGCTAGAATAAAAAATCAGAAGGTATTTGTATGTAGTTTCAGTACTAGTAGGTACTATAAATATTACAATATTCGTTTTAAGACAATAAAGCACAGAAGCACAAACGATAACAATGTATTAAGCTAGTGTACTGTATATTCGCAAGATATATATGTACTGTGTATAGTCGCAAGAGGTTCGCCAGAACAAAATCTGAAGAAATTTTTGATTTTTAGGCCGATTGTGGTCAGTTGGAGGCCTATCGGAAAATTTTCATGGACGAACAACACAAAATGAAAAGCAAAATCCTTTGTCAGAGAATTAGTGGTTCCGGTAGAACCGGAACCGGAACCAAAAAGTACCGGAACCGGAACCGGAACCGGAACTCCGGTCGATCCCTG
>JASANF010000834.1:0-25442 GCA_030248245.1 Trissonchulus sp. WLG1_4
CTACTACTACTGAGCTGCACGCTGATACTAGCCTGGTTGAGCCTGATGAACTGTCATCAGCAGAAGAAACCGATGCAGCGCCGCCGACTAACTGTGGCAACCATCATAATATATTCATGCAGGGATTTTCGTCCGCTATTACTGATAATAATCAGCTAAAGGATAATGATAATAATGATCCAGTTGCCGCGGCAGAAAAAGAACTAATGAATGATTTACTTACGATGAATGATAATAAGGGGAGTAGTAATAGTGACAGCATAATGAATGATCGTCGAGACCCCCCCACCGCCAATACAAATCCAGAGCTGGATTTCGATCTGCCCCCCCATCACCCGGCTGACTCGATTACTTGCAACTCCGCCGATCCCCACGCAATGAATATTAATTCTGCTAGCCAGGTTGATCAACTAATAATCTCTACTGCTGAAACGGGTAATCATCACTGCAATTATGAGGACAATAATAAGTTATTATTCTCATCCGCAAGTAATCAGTTAAGTCGAATTATTAATGATAATATTAATGCAACTGTGAATGATAGTAGTGCAAATAATGTTATGAATGGACTCAGTACTACTGCAACTACTACTGCTACTACTGATGCTGCTGCTGTTACTAATGTTGGAAACAATAATGGTGCAAACGTAATTATGAATGGGGCCGATTTTACTACGATCACAGAAGATACAGACGGTAGCAGCCGCTGCTATGGTAGTGAAACAGCACTTATGATTGCTGGTCAATCGTGCTGGCAAGGGGAGTCGACAGACGGGGGGGAGCGGGCCGGGGCCATCTGGTCTCCGTGGCGGGGGGGTCAGCGAAAAGGGGAAGACAGTTTGATTGCCAGCCTGCCCCCCATGCACACGGCCAGACGCACTTTTGCCTACCATGACCACCCCCACGCAGGATACCACAATGCCAATGCATCCAACCATTGCAATCTGCCTTCTGGGATTCATAATCACTATAGCACATTCATTCGTATGTATTTTGGAATGAATCTTTTCTATTGTATTGATATTTTTATTATAATAGCATACAGATGCGACATCATGAAGAATGACTTAAATTAATGGCCTTAAAAATTAATGACTAAAACGGATCGGATTTGAGTTGAGGCGGTAATTGCGTTTTGGAGGTTCTTGAAATTTCTATGTAAACTTCATGCCCACAGAACTTAAGTTGCGAATAATACTTGAGCACAAATTTTTGGCACAGTATTAGTATTTTAAAGGTCAAAACTGCCAGGAATATTATGTTCTCAGCAAGTTTTTGATGTGTCAAAAACCTTACCAACTTTCAGCTCTAACAGGTTATCGTATGATTCAGAACTGTGGAGCAAACTTTTGTAAAAAAACTAATATTTTGTAATGGACCTATTTTTAAATTGTTGTCGTGAAAATGAAACCAAAGGTTAACTGCCAAATCCAATGCATGGCATACTTTTAGGCAAAAGATAGTTGTAGTTAGTGCAAAACACCGCTTATAATTTAAATCTGAAAACGCTGACCTATAGCCTTTCAGAAAAACGCCTAAAAACGCATTTACCCTCTTATGTTGTTAATTAGTTGCTGATTGTTGTCCACTTTCAAGCTTTGGTGAATAATTGTGGTTGTTTGGTTTAAAACTACTAAACCACTATCAAACTTAATTTTGCTCCTGAAGCCCGCGTCATACGTGTCCTTATCGTTTTGTCCCCATGCGATCCTCAAACAAATGGCCTACCATTTGTGACAGTTTTTTTGCACGATCCAAGTAAAGATTATGTGCTTGTCCTTGTCCCTCTCTCTGTGTCCCTAAGACAATTAGTATGAACCGGGCTTAGGAGAGTGTACGTAAGGTAGTATATAGAACAGCATATACACATGATTTTTTGTAAATTTTCTGACATATGCCAAAATTTACCTTGTAGAGATTAGCGACTTTTTCTTACGGACAAGTTTAGACTAGGCTTTGAAGGATGAGAGCCATAATTGAAAATTATCTGTGGTTGTATATTTTGTGTTTCAGGCTCACAGGAGGTGGACAATGATGACGGCAGCAGCACGGACAGCAACGTTGAGGAGGAGACGGAGGGGGAGCACCAGCTGGGGGGTCAGGGGGGGCTGGGGGCGGAGCAGGATCAGGAAAACCTTAATCTCCAGCTCAACTCCCCCGAACTGGACGCCGATTGGCCTGAATCCCTTCTCATGGATCCGTAAGACACCCATTTTCACTAGGACATGTGAACTGAAAATAATTTTAGATGGAAATACTATTGCGGCAAACCTCAAATTAAAATCGACATTACAAATCGACTGTTAGTTGAGAGTTATGACTGACAATGGCTTCTTGGTTTGTCGAATTAACCAAAATGGTTAAGTGCGTTGTGATTTCAGATAAGAAAGCTTGTTAGATTCGTTTAGAACGCAGAGGCTAGTAAATTTACAGCAGCTAAATATTGCTAATTTGGAATAATTAGTTTTTGATGTGTGTCTGATAAGCATTATACAAAGTATTTAGATCCGTTGTTCTAAAATTTGCAGGTACTACTTCATAGCGCACTTGCCACCCCTGAGCGATGATATGCGAGCCCGCTGCCCCGCCCTGCCTCTCAAAACCAGATCCACCCCTCAGTTCTCGCTTGTGCTTGATCTGGTATGAGGGCTAGTGAATTAAAATGAGACGGTTAAGGTGGAGCATGGAGCAAATTGTTGATTTTGCCGTAGGTATTGAAGAAATGGATTTATCTATGTAGGTCCTTCACACTTTAAAGTTAACCTTGTGATGCTTTGGGTGGTAACTAGAGTTAGCTTGTAAAATGATATATTTAAGCTACATCAAACAACGGATGTAGGACTGATTTGAAGGCAGAACTATGTCTCTGTTTTACTGCAGTATTATTTATAAAATATTTTTGAGGTAAAACAGGTATGTTGAAAATTGAAATGAAGAGGGGCTATGGTGTAGTGGTTAGCATCCGTGACGTTGACGCCTGCGACCCGGCATCTCCCTTTCTTTATAAATTTGGGGGGCATCTTCTTTATTTCAGTACTTATTTCGTGGTTGTTTATTGGTATTTTTGTGCGCTTCAGGATGAGACTCTGGTGCACTGCAGCTTGGCCGAAATGGACGATGCTTCCTTCACATTTCCAGTTCATTTTCAGGATGTTCTATATCAGGTTAATACATAACAAATTTATATTTTTCTTTCCAAACGATTACAGCTGTGGTAAAATCATGAATTCCTGTCAAATTTAATTGTTTACTCAAATTCGTTCTGTACGTAATGAAAAATAGCTTGTTTCTGTTTGGCTCAGGGTTCTGCATTTTTTAATCAGTAAACGAGAGAAAGAGCAAGCAAACGAGTACATTATTTATTGCTTTTAAGTTGACAAGCTAATTGACTTTATTTTGCTGTATTCAGGTCTACGTCCGTTTGCGGCCCCATATGCGCGAATTTCTGGAGCGAATGTCAGTGCTTTATGAAATTATCCTGTTCACGGCTTCTAAGCGCATCTACGCAGACAAACTGCTGAATCTCCTCGATGCCGACAAGAAATTAATTCGGTAATTTATTATTAAGGAATTATTATGATCCTTAATCAATTAATAATAATACGACTATCCAAAATACCATAAGAGTTTCTTCCGCTGAAGACGTGCGTTAGTTTCTTGACTCGTTTTAAGCATCAGTCAGACGATCTGAATAAGCTTTTTTCATTTTTTCATTATTGACTAAATTTCGTTCGCTCATTTTATCACATGCAGCGTATAATGGGACTTTTCCCTTTGGTGATGTGGTGTGCCTAGTGTGTCACTTTTAGCATTGAAGTTTACTTTTCAGCAGCTTTTAAGGGGGTAGTGTCGCGAAAGCAGTTTTGCTCATAGGTTGCAAAAAGAGATCTTTTTGCTTTGAACTTGCACGTTCACTGAGAAACTTGTCCAATGCTATCCTGAGTTAAATAAGTACTGCCTGACACTAGACTACCAATATCTACCAATATCTTGAACCAATCACCGATTGTAAGCCAGACATCACACAATAAGGACATTAAAATTCAAAAAATTAAGCCAGATATCAGATTGGCCAGCTTGTGAAGTACACATAACGTCTCGAAGCACAGTTTTTTGCCACAAATAAGAAAAAAGAAAAATAAAGGTTCGTTTTTCTTTTGATTTTAAAAGAAGCGTCTAAATTTTTCACAATTTATCATTATTGCTGTGAGTACTTCACTGTTTACGCCCAGTTTCACAGTTCAAACAGGTATTACTCCGCAACCACTCAAGCAATTTGCACTAAATTTTGTGTGCATAAACTACAACATATGTCCTTTCAGTCTATGTAAACAAACTAAACAAATAAGTTGATAATTGTGACAAAAAATCGAATGTGAATAGGTTTTTAAAACGTCATTTTTCCGACTTTGCGACCTCACTGCAAACAGTATACTGCATCAATTTTGATGAAACTTGGCGAAAATGCTTGCCTTAACATATATTTTCAAAATTTATAAAGAACGATGTCTAATGTTTTTCTAAAAATGTTTTACAGTTGCACAAAATCGACTGCTTTCGCGACACTACCCCCTTAAACAGTTCGGTTTTACTTACGTGTGTATTAATTGTACTTAACATGAATATAACGTGCAGCAAACATCATGTAGCATTGTAAAGGTGTTATAATTTTTGCGGCCTCAACCGCGGCGTATATACCATAGTGCAAACGCCTTATATGTTTGCACTTAGTTCGACTGCGACACTGCCGGCAAGTCAGAAAAACACGCAGTTTGTGTGTCGTGTGCGTGTGTGTCGAAAACAGGACGTATCTAGCGACATGCGTTACGTCGTTTGCCTGTTTGTCTGATGCTGGCCATTGTTTTGCGCACATCACTCTACAATAGATGCTAGTTTAATTGCGTATTGATTGCGTTCTGTGCAACCTGAGTTTGATGTGTAGGATTTTGTAGTTTTTTTTCGTATTGTGATCACATTTAGAAACTAACTGAAGAATGAAACTGAAAACCCGTTCCCACAGAGAGTTTTCAAACCGAAAGAATTAGAAGTTGAAAGTCTATGACACTTACAGAAAGACTTGAAAATAAAAGTGCGTTTGTTGTAGCTAATACTATAGTCACATCATGCATCAAGCTGGCTCTTTGTTTGCTGGACTACTAGTAGGCTATTCCTACGAAGTCTCATGTTATTGTCCTCATAGAGTTTTGAGGCGCTTGGCCCGGATTTTTTTGCCATATTTGTCCGGCGACTCTCAACCCTCAGATTCCTCTTTTAGTGGCCAAAAAAGCGTGTGATAGTCAGTGTTGTTAAAAATATTTTTTAGTCTTGTCTGTTGTTGTCGGAAACTGGAAGCTATTGTATTGGGTGTAAGTACGGTAAATCAGCATTTTGTTTCGGTTTCGGCTGAGGCTTAGGCTTATTATGTGTTTGCTTATTTAACGGATAACTCCCCTCCCCTCCCCTCCCCCCGTTGTTTGCTGACAGCAGCTGTGTGTGGTGTTTCTTTCTGGCTCCTGTTCGTCTGACAACAGTACACGTTTATTACTGCTGACTGCCGTGCTTTATCTAGTCGCTGTTATCTGCCAGCCCAGCCCGACCAACCGTCCGTACCAGCTTTTATCAAATTAAATATTATGTTGTTCACAGCATTGCGTAAACAAACTTTGTCCATCATGTTTACTTATTATAGCTTTGAGCTCATTTTTAGTTCAGACTTTCATTTCAGACCTATTGATGTGTGACAATCTATGTACGTACGTATTACATACGTATTATTATATATGTACTGTGGCAGAATTATATAGAAATTCTTTCTTTCATTAAGCTTAGGCATATGGCTGTGCCGTAGCTATGATGAAATACAGCAGGATTGAACAGGCTCTAAGCATTTTCAAGTCGTACTGTAAGATATTACGCTGCAAACATTTGTTAATATTATTAATATGTTTAAATCGTAGTGCCTGCATTTAGTTTGCAGTTTTTACTTTTTAGTGGAAGTACCTAACTTGTTTTAATTTTGTTTAAGTAGTTATATTTAATAAATAACTATTTAGTTAGTCTAGTTTGGATTTTCTTGATTGTTAGACGATCTTAGTAACGATTCACAGTGAATATATATACACCGGACACATCTCCCCCACACTTGTTTACCTTCAAGACAACCCTCTACGTAAATAGGTGCAGGATTTGGGAGGTTTACCGTGTACGTATAGTTGTTCTCTACGTTGTGAGGTGTGGTCGTGGGGAATAGAATAATAAAATAATTTTGTTTCATAATGAAAGAGAGTAAGTCATGTGCTCTGAGGCAACCTAACTGTTATTTGTATTGCTTGGAGAAATTACCCGTCAGGGGCTGAACCTGAAATGCGTAATAATAATTGTATCACAAAATGATCGCAATACTCAGTAAGTCAGTATATGACATTGTATTAGTCAGTAACACTGTAATTTCTGTAGGTTTCTGCAAAGAAGCCCTAGGTATTGTGATAACTTACGTATATTATGCTGCAATAATAAATCACATGTGTAGTTAAGTTTGAGCTTGGTGGCCGGGACTTTTCCATTTGGCCGGGATATTTCCATTCTACTACTGCTCGAAACTGTTGGATTTCACTTGTGTAATGTCAAATAGGTTAAAGTAAACATGATATTAATGCATCTAGCAGTAGTACCGAGTTATAATAATGTACATATAAATTGTATGAGTTTTGAAAAAAACTCATAGAATAGTTTGGGGGGAAGTCAAGTGTGGGGGTGGCCGGTGGACGAGTGGTTACGGCGTTCGGTTTCTAATCTGAAGGTTGAAGGATCGAATCCTGGCTACTCGGTTACATGTAGTCTCCTAGTAGTCCTAACCGTCCAGGGTTTTGTGAATTGTGACTGTGGTGAGCACCGCACCCAACGGCGGACACGCCAAAGGATATTTATGTATCTGCTGGTTACCCTTACCTTTACCTTAAGTCTAGTGGAGTAGTTGCTAAAATAACCTGATCTTGACTTTTCTCATAATTTTGCGTGTGAGAATGCACTGCGAAAATAATTTCATTCAAGTGTCTTAAGTATTGCAAATTAGAAGACTGCGGGTGTTATAGTGAATAGTCGCACTTCCCAGACACTCATACAGTACAGCTTTTTCTGAATTTCGACGACTTGCGAAATTAGGAAAACCAGAGTTCGCAATCGAGTTGAATTGTCCACGGCTGGGTCCAGTGAAGATGTATTGACCAACGACGAAAACTATTGGTTTTCTTTTCAAAAATATAGATTTTGACGCTGAATTTGTATAATTCCTCTCATAGTCTAGTGTCGTTTTTTGTGGACTGACGCATATGGACGGATCCCTAAATTAACTAATTGACTGGCTCAAGTTACGTGCAGTGCGCAGTCCGCATGAACTCTTTCAAATCAGCTAGTCGTCAACTCGTCAAGCCACGTTACGTATAAATACATTAATTTATTTTCATAGATCGTAATCGCACAGACAGACATTCTTTGTTAATTGTGTTATTTTCAATTTTGCACCAGCTATAGTTTGATTTAGGTTGGTAAATCTATTTATTAACAGTAGAAAAATCAGTGTATTATTAAAATATGAAATTGTGTAGATAGAATACCCGCGCCCATTGTTATTTTTATAGTGCAGATAATAATCAAATTGCAAAAATCGGCTGCCAAAAAACCAATCTTGTCAATTTCAACCCTTTATGAGTTATAGCAAGACTTTTTTTAGTTTCTAAATAAATAATCTAGTCAACACTAAACCGGTTACTTTGGCGATTGACGTACGTATATTCTATAGTGCTACATTAACATGTTTATGCGTTGAAATTAGGAACACATAATATGCGAGTGTTGAGTGTATGGAGGCCGTACGACCTCAAGATTGAATTTTTAGACTTCTTTGTCATAGTGTACGTATTACTATACGTATATAGTACCTTTTGGACACAAAATTGGTCTATCTAATATGTATTTATCAGAGTGACTGGGCGCAATAGCAGCAGCCACCAACCAACCCTGTTGTAACTAGCATATTGTGATGTGTGGGATTGAGGAACGTTGCAAGAGTAACGTGTAAATACATAGCCTCTGCTCTACCTACCTCACGTAGCCTAGACCAACATTTCTAATATAACTACTTAAATACACGTCATGGACTTCTTCAGTGTTCCCGTAAATTTTATGCTGCGTAGGAAGTGAAAATGTGGCGGTTTGTGCGATCACTGTACATGTGTTACGCATACATGTACACAGGGTCTCGGTCTGGGGGGGGGCTGGCTTGTCCCGGAATTTTCAAAATTTTAGGGGGGGCTTGTTCCGAAGTTTCGAGGGTTGAGCGGACAAAAACGCACAAATTTCGAATTTTTGCTAAAAAGGGCAAATTTTCAGCGAAGTTGGCTCTTTTTAGCGATTTTTTCGCTTTTTGCTCATTTTTGAAGCATTTTACGGCGATCTGGTGTAATTTTTGAGTGTTCTGGCACCTTTCTTTCAGCATCAAGGAGGGAGGCTTGTCAAATCTAAGGGGAGGGGGGATTCCGGGCTTGTCCCGGAATCTGAAATCGAGGGGGGGGGGCTTGCCCCCCCCCCAGACCCTCCCTTGTACATCTGTGGTGTTACGTCATTCGGTGGCAATAAACGACAAATTTAGGATGAAATTTGGGGAATAGGGGCAAACATTTTAAAAAGTTTTAATAATAAAATTTCTTCAAGAAGTTTTTCGCCGGTTATAAAAAAAACTAATGGGGGTTTCCTTGAGTACTATGCACTTGGGAAATGAAAAAACATTCGGAGGGCCACACCTCTGTCCTCCTACATTATTCTTGTTGCCGACGAATTAATAGTCCAGTAGCAATAGTAACCATCTTGGCTGTGTCGGCTGCCGGGCGATGTTATGTATTGCCCTAGTTCGAGGCTGTCCTCTTACAAGTGGATGCAACGTGGGTCGAGGTTGTGTATGCGAACTAGAATTATATATCGATTAGTGATTTGTACGGATCTTATTAATAATGCAAGAATGCACTTGACTTATTTTGACTTTGCAAAAGCATTGCAATATGGTTGTACATTGAATAATACCTTTTACACAATCCATTTGTTTGAGGAATTATTATCAATCAGATCCTATAATGTATGTAACTGGGTCCAAAGTTTAGAGGGCTGACCAATGGTTAAGGACTTTCCCTTCCCATGATCGACCAAAAATACCTTAAATTTCACAAAACTCAAAAAATGTAATGTGTACCTTACCCACTTCTGCTTAGTTTTTTGGACTCTCCCCCGGGACCCTTGATTTTTCATTTTTTTTGAAGGGGAGTATCCCCTCATCCCAGTCTCGAGCTCGCTGCATTTAGCCGTTTTTTGAGCCTGAATTGTGAAAGAAATTAAAACAAAACTGTTGTTGTAGATATCTAGCAAATGTTACTATAGTTACTGTTAACAACAACTACACTGTTTGTTGCTGTTATTGCAGAATGCAGATATTGTTGTTATTGCAGATATCGCCTATTCCGAGAGCACTGTGTTTGCGTGAACGGAAATTACATCAAAGATCTGTCCATCCTGGGGCGAGATTTGTCCAAAACTGTCATTGTTGACAACTCACCCCAAGCTTTTGGATATCAGGTGGGCCATAAGCCACACCCAAATTGTGTAGTTCTCGCATGGCGCAGTTGAGAGAATCGAACGTTCCCCGCGAAATACATTATGACATTGACCATTGTGATACCCTCTCAGCCAACTTAATTCCGTTGAGTTCATGGTTTGCAAAATTAGTGCCTGGCTTCAACGTTTCCAGACTTTGTTTGTAGCTATGTCTCTGTGGCTTTTTATGGCCTTTTTGTCACATTTAGCATGAATGAATAAAATGAGTGAAGCATTATTTGCGTAGTAACCCGCTTTCGTTTTTTGACGACGGCCTTTCCCCCATTCATGGGGGGCAACCCCTTCCAGACAACCATGCTTTAAAATGGGCCAGTAGACGTACGATACTCAGTATTTTAGATTGACAATGGTATTCCGATTGAGAGCTGGTACGAGAACAAGGATGATGAGGAGCTACTGAAGCTCATACCCTTCCTAGAGCAACTCGTACACTGTGTAAGTACCCATCCATCCATTCATATATTGTCATATAATTCATTCATTTTGTGGTCTAATTAATTCATTTTGTGGACTTTATAGCAATCATGTCCTTTCTTTATCGACAGCGTTACTTGAAAATACAGCGAACGTACACTGGATACAGTTGCATCTATTGTTACTGACCGAAGAAAAGAGGTGTAGTAAATTTTTGCTCAAAAAACTGAGACTTTAAAAAAACAGTATTAAGGGGGGGGGCTACCCAGGTCAAAAATCAAAGTTCTCCAATTTTGCTTATTTTCACATATGTTACTCCCCCAAGGCACCTCTACCTCAGATAAGAACAATTAAGCTTGAAGGTGCACTCTTGGTTCAGTGAGTTTGTCAGTGTATTTACATAGGCAAAAGTACGCCAAAACGCCGAAAAGTAGGCCCTCATTTGGACAGTTCTAGCACAAACTACAGTAAGCCAATCAGGCTGAGACTTGGCATAGTAGTAGCCCACATGTATGCCCAAAATCGTATGATCCGGATTTTTGATATGGATTTTCAAATGTAAAATCGAGGGCGAAATGTGAAAAAATGGCCGTTTTTTGGGCCCGCCAAATTTGAGTGATTTTACATTTGGCGTCATTGCTCAGGCCACGGGCAAAAATTTAAAAAAATGGATCATAGAGGTTGAGATATGACGTTAGGCTATCGAATCATGTAAAAATCAGCTTCGTCAGTGTTAACAAAAATTTCGAGTAAAGGGGCGCTTTGCAGCCACAAAAAACTTCTTTTGCGCCTATGATTTACACGTAAAATTGAATTTTTTTGGAGCCCGTAGTGAAAAATTGGCAAAAGCATTGGTTCCAGTCTGTTACATATGCGATGCGCCTTGCTAGGGGCTACATTGTGTGCAAATTTGAAGCGAATCGGAGAACTTAAAATTTTCACTTTTTCAGGTAGCCCCCCCTTAACTGAATTAGATGGATTCCATTAACTTTTAACTCCACATAAGACTAACTCAAATTCATAAAATTTTGCAAGTAAATGCAAGTGACAAGATTTTGTGTTCTTCTAACACACTTTTAAAAGCTTTCGTCAATTGTATGTTGAGTTATAGAAGTTAATCTAATCCAGATCCAGTTAATATAGTTCATGAAAAGGTCATAAGCAAATTAACTAATTAAAAATAGTTATTAATTTATATTTATATGTAACTTATTATGTTTCAGGATGATGTGCGTCCGGTTTTGCGCGAGAAATTTCGCATCCGAGATATGCTGCCTTCAGACTAGCGAACGGTCGTGTCTAAGCCTAAGTCCTGAGCTCCTTCTTTCCACCCTTCCCAGCTAGGTCTTTTTCTGCCCGGTCTTGGTCTTGTTTGTCTCCTATTTGTCTACCGGTCTCGCTACTAGTGATATGTATTCATTATTGAAATATTATTAATTAACACTGATTATTAGTAGTTGAAGTTGGTAATATAATTTATTATCATATTGTTATAATATCATTGGATTTCTTTTTATCGGGAAACAGCATAATGTGCTCTATGGTTTCCAACTTTTAATGCTTTGAAGTTGAACGTTTCGTATAAATGGTTTAGTTTAAAATGTGCTTGTAGAAAATGTATTCAGAAATTTTGAGTATGAAAAAATGAATTTATATATATTTAGTATTTTAGATTTTTTCACGAAAATTAAAAGTCAGGCTAAATTATAAAATATTGTATTAGTATTATATTATATTATAATATTTTATTGTTTTTAGTTTCTTATTTTATGTGCAGAGCAGGTTTTTAACTGTACAAAATTTATTTTTATTATTTACATGTGCAATTATATTTTAATGTGTAAGTGCTGGCTAAGGCATACTTAATTTTTTCACATGTTTTGAAAAATTGTTACAAAAAATTTCATTACTTTTGGTAACTTATATTGATTTATTTAAGATTTTTATTGCCAAACACTTTGCAAGGCTTAGAATTAATAAATTTAATTAGGTAACTGAATTGTATAATAATTTTCATAACTAACGATGATTTTTGTATCTCTGAAATGTACAAAAACAGAAAATCATCCTAGAATTCTGGAATCTCATGTGTTCAAGTACATTTTTTAGTATTATTTCAAACATATGTCAAAATGACTGTGTTATTTTTTACTTTAATTTACTCAGGTTTGGGTTGGGTATTGTGTGTGTATTTTGAATTGGTACCGTAATCGTAGTAGATTGTGAGCTGTTTTTTACTTGCAAGCTAGAGTTTCGTGCTGCAAAGGAGAATGTAAAATTTAAGGCCCAATTTAGCTTGGGGGGTATTTTGCGTTAACCTTTCTCAAACTAATTATTTAATTTTTTCAAATGTTGTAATCTATTTAGCATGAATTTAATGCGAAATTCATATAGCCTCTTTTAGCACAGAGTTATTCTAACTCGCTGAACCCCAGAGTTGGGAATGTGTTGAACTGACTAGCTGGCAATACGAAATTCACGTCTCAGCGTATATATACATTTCTGTTTCACGAGTTGTTAGTTACGTTTTCATCCTGCACTGGAGTTTGCGGATTCTGTTTAAACTATTTCAGAAAATAATAACGATTTGGGCTCAGTTGTAAGAGAATAACAGAAAGTCATCTACTTCTCTCCTTCTAAATCCGCTGAGTCCATGAATGGATCAAACGAACAGGCAATACGACCGGTTTTATTGTTTGTATAAATTGATAGTGGCAATTTTTGTCCATGAGTTTTTTTACGAAAATCATTTTTGTCAGTCTTCCTGAAAGCATTTTGTGTTAATTTGCCGTCCGCGCACTATGCCAAATATCTCAGAGTCAGCGCATTTTCAGCTCTTAAGGATGTTAAGTTTGGCTATTCAACATTCCGCACATTCAGTTTTTTGAAATTTAAACGGACGTGACATGGGACATGAGATTTTTACTGTTTTTTTCATTAAAGCTAACAATATGAGATCAAATCAATTCAAAAAAAATAGTTTTCATGTGATGGTGCGCGCGTTTGTACTGTGGCTTTGTGTGACTGTCTATAGCTGCAGCGTATATAGCGATCTCCCTTATATTGCAGGGCATCTATGTTGATGTGTTTGTGTATAATTTTTTCTGTATATTTCAATGAACTTGTCTGTCATATTATTGTTTTTATGCAGTTTGTAACAGATTGGCAATATGGTCTTTTTTACAGAGCTTTGTCAGTTTTCAGTTCAAAAACATTAAATCTGGGTTTTTCTCATAAATTAGTGCAATGCATCTTTTATTATTATTTTTGAACTATTTGTAACCTTGTAGACTTAGTTGAAGAAGTATGGTTATCTCAGGTATATTATGTATGGTTGACTCAAGATTTAATTATAACGTCATGAAATAGGAGGTAGTGAGTTTTGAAAAGGTTTTAAAATTTAGTTCAATTAATCCCTAAACTTGAAATTAATGACGTGTGTTCGTGTGATATTTAATGTACATGTTCTGGTTGCAGTTAGCTACTCTTAATGTGCAGCTTGCCCAATTTTCAAAATCGGTACAATTTTCGTAGTTGTTTGAGTTTGCTGTATTTGGTCAAAATGCATACTGACAGTAGCTATCCTTTCTGCCTGTGTGTTGTAGTTGAGTAGCACATACTTTGTTTTGCCAGGGACTAAGTTGTTCGTAACTGTTCAGTATAGTAGACTGTAGGCTTTTAACGAAGGTTCAGGGCTGTATAGATGCGTATTTATATAATGTAAAATGTTATTTTTTGCTTGTTCTTGTTTTTTATTATATGTTGATACTGTATTCTATACTGTAATCGTGTTCTTTATGTTTTCAGTTGCAGAGCAAATCTGTGTACGGTTTGACTTCTGTTGTATTTATTATATGCGTGGTTTATTTTAGTTTGTTACTAAAAACTTGTAGACATTTATTTATCATGGTATACTTAATCATTGTAGTATTTTACTAATCATTATTATACTTATGTTATTGAAATGGTTTTATTAAATATATTATAAGTTGGATAGTTTTTATTGCTTTATACATGTACTGTTATTTTAAGTTTAAGCAATTGTAGCATGCATATAATTAGATGTCAATTTCTGTAATGATTTTTATAACATTTTTCAATATTTGAGTTCCACAGCATCAATTCATTATAAATCATAATATATTCTCATAAATGCTACTAAATTTTATAGCTTCTAATAACAGAGCAGGATTTTTATTTCGTATCCAAAAGAAGTAAAAAATAAGATTATACTTTTGCTTTTTTTTCTTCTGTTTAACGGTTTAACCATATCGTAACGCCTGTTGCTCCTCTTTCTAATTGCCAAGTATTTTATTCTTTCAAGTGTCTGCTACAATTCGCTTTGTTTCACTGAAGTGTAATCGTAGTCGATTATCGTGCGCTTTATACATTTATAATACACTTATATTTATGTTCGGCCTAATATTAAACTGTATGTATATTATTGTTACGGTATATTAATGTGTACTTTATTTAGTGCATAGATTTAGTATTTTGCTAGTTTTGATTGTCGCAATAGGGTATAGTTGCGGGGTACGATGTAACTTTTCTATTATCAATTTTTCCACCAAGCCTTGCTAACGCTTTTTCTAAAAAAATGACTCTTCGGGCAACGTTTTTTCACACTCCATAACATCTGATTTTTTACTTCATCAGTCATATTTTTAAGTTTTTTATCCCCGCAACTGTATGTTGGTTTCGGAATGAAATTAGCCACTGCATAGACATTGGTGGTGGTGGTGTCTGGACGGGTGGTAATTCACAAACGCAGACAGCTGTTTGTCCCGTCAGACCAAAATCACTATAAATTTCAATTATTGGTAGCGTTATTTTTTTACTTTAGAGAGCGGACGACCAGACGGCTAATGTGAACAATCCTGTCTTACCAGGGCCCGATTTCACCATACTAACTAATTACTAGTAACAATGATTAGCTATTATTTATTTTTATTTTAGTTCCAATAATGAGCGTTTTATAAACTTTTAGTTGCTAAAATTGTGTTCTAATTTACACTAAATTATTATCTAGCGCGATTTATTAATATCTACTGAATTACTGATGATATGCTTTTTGTGAAACCAGGCCCTGGCTGTTTTTCACTGCATGGATTATTCTACACAAAACGGTTTGTATTGTTCGTGAATTCCATTCAGTTCCCCAATCCTGTACTGTACTGTACTGTATGTTGCCAGCTTTTTCTGTAATTTTGCCGCCATATATTATTTTGTGCACCAAATTTTTATTATCTTATGCACCTGCGTCCGTATATTTTGTTGGACAGTCTCTAATTTTGGCTAGGAAAACTTAAAAAACAAGAATGTTCAAAAATGTGCGCTTTTCGTGTAGCTAAAATTGCATAGTCTTTTCAATTGTTTTTACTCTACGAAATTTCAAACTTGACCGAGTTCCGCAAAAAAAATGTGGATAGTTTTTGTGATTAATATGGTAGTGTGATTGCTTCTCAGCCAAAATCGGATAAAACTTTTTAAAAGATACAATTGATTTTTTGGAAAACTTGCAGTATTTATTTTTGTATCTATATATAAATAGTAGAAAAATTTGAACTATTGTTTTTCACAAGCAAAGCTGCAGTTGACATATTATTTAACCTGCTTCAGTTCTATCAAAATGTCTATTTTGAAGTTGTTTTTTCTTGTAATCTTTAGTCCTCTCTGTCTTAAATAGACTTGGTAATGGGCTTAAAAGTAGTCGAAATAACCTGTTAAGAAGTTAATATGTCGCTGTATGGCTGTCATTACATAGATAACGCAGACTTCAGTATTACTTATAAGTCATATGTACCCACAGTCCATTTTTTAACAAGTGCGCCTGTTCAATTCATATTTCCAAATCACAAGTCCACTGCATAAAACCAAAGTCGGGTTTTCAGTCAAAAACTAATGTAAGTCGAGCCTTAAACGCTAAACCTTAAACCTTGAGCCTTAAACCATAAACCTTAAACCGCAGTGTGAAGCGGCCATAACACAGCAGCTGGGTATTTTCCTCATTACTAAAAAATTTAGATTTTTTCTGTATTTTTTGCTGTTTTCGCAGTGGAGCTAATCGTAAAACTGACTTGTGAGGTCAGAACCTCATGGAAAATGATTTGGAAGTATGACTGAATATTGATGAAATTGCATTTGGTCTACCTCCGTTGGTTGAATACTTTGCTTGTCATGACCTACGTAATTATCTTGACGGCTTGGGTCTGGTCTGCTGTAGATTTTTTTTAGAATCTATATTGCTATATATATATTCTTTTCTTGGTAAGAAGATACATCCACCTGCACATATACTTTTTTCAAGGTAATAATATAGTCGAAAGCAGTTTAGTAACTCTATAAAGTATAAAAGTGTCGAAAATATTCGCTTGTAAATATTTTAAAAAAGCTCAATTTTTTATATAGCAGTGGTCGTATTTTTATAGTGATTTAGTGGTGTTGGTCTTCTTTTGTTTCGAAAAAGTTATACTGAAATGTTAAAAAAAGTTAATAATTTTTTCGAATTTTTGAATATTGTAACTCTGATAAGTTTTTGCGCGCATTAGTATTTAGAAAATGGAACGTAAAATGGAAGTAACGTAACTAATTTGGCACGTCAGGTGGTTCTAAGGGGCTTTCTTTCTCTGTCACGATGTAAGCTGCTGGTTGGCTGTATGAAGTGCTGCATTGATTGGTAATGATTGGTAGTTGTAATAATTACTGGTTTTATGAATGGACCCGTGCCCGTCGGATGTAAGCAGAATACTTAAATTATCCTACCTATTGTTTTTTTATTTGTTTGCAAACAGTGTTGTGTGTTCTTTGTTTTATGCAACGTCTTTTATACATGGCGCGCTCTGTGACTGTGAATGTGTATGCTAAGTTGCACACAGTTTATGCTTGCAATGCAGAGTAAAGATTTACGCTTTTCTCATAAATGAACGTTCTTATTTTATGTTGGTCATTGAGAGAAAACTAACAAAAACAAACTGGATAACAGTGAAGGCCAACAGACTAAGTAGTAAGTAGTAGTAGGAAAGGTAAGGTCTGGGGCTACGATCTTGGGAATACTAATAGTAAGCTTACTAATATCAAGAGTACAGCTTCAGTTAGTGCGAAATCAGGTTCAGTTGGTGATAAAAGGACAATCAAAACAGAAATTGAAAAATAAACAGACTTACATTCATACTTACAGCCGCATGTTCGTTCAGCTGGCAAAACTACGAAATAATCAGGCCACAATCTGATTATCATTATCAAGAGTAGATAATAGCGTCTCACTTTATATAGAAGAGTGAGACACTCTCCAGCCTGCCTGTGTTCTAGCACAGGCAGATGTGCTGGTCGTTTTCAGGCTAAATGTTGACATTCTGTGCAACATGTGGCTGGCCAATCAGCGCGTAGATTTGGTGGAGACCCATCTGGAGAGTACGATCAGCCGATCGCTCTAGCTGCAGCATTAAATTGTTCTTTAATTCAATGATGAAGATTTTTGCATCGGGAATCTTTTGTCCTCCATTCTACTGCCGAAGACGACAAGATATTGCGGAAAAAATTTCATGAACGAGAGCAGTTGGCTAAAGACGCTGTGAAGGAAAAGTCGAAGGGTGCAAGAAAGTTGCGGCGGCTTTAACGGTATTAGGAAGTAGTCGTGTGACGTGTCGTGAAGAATACTTACCTGTCAACATTTTCTACGTGTGTGGCAATACTAACTTGCAGGTAACGGTAACTATTACACCACCCGTAGCGGCCGATTGCACCAACTTATTCTCGAGCTATTCTTATTCTCGAGCTATTCCAGAATAGTTATTCTCTAGGTTTTATTCTCCAACTTTTCCCCTGCACCATTAGAGAATAGCTCGAGAATAACTATTCTCGAGAATAGCTGGAGAATAACTTATTCTTCAGCTGTCCAATAAAAATGTGGCTGCATCATTGTTATCCAATCACAGCCTAGCAGACAGCCAATTGAGCTCGACAATAAGCCAACATAAGCCCCGCCTACATATTCGTTGTGTGAGCAGATTTGTTTCTCGTCCGCTCACCGAATCTACGTCGACTTGGGCCCAGTCAGTAACCTGATGGCGAACGAAACCCGAATGCGAGCATTTTTAAACTTTTTTGTTTTGTTATTTTTACTCTAAATAAATAATATATAAGCCAAATAAACATGAATATGCTAAAAATATGGAAATTGGTAAGTTTTTCTGAAAGTTATTAGTTTATTCTTCAGCTATTCCTGGTCTAGATCAGGAATAACTTGCACATTGCAAGAGAATAGCTGGAGAATAAGCTATTCTATAATTTTGGTTAGTGCAATAATGTTCGTTATTCTTCAGCTATTCCTGAGCTATTCTTTAGCTATTCTACTTGAGCTATTCTCCAACTTCAAGAATAACTATTCTCGAGCTTAAATATTGGTGCAATGAAAATTTATTTTATTCCCGAGCTATTCTCGAGCTATTCCTATTCTTGAGCTATTATTTGTTGGTGCAATCCGGTCTAAGAATAGCCACGATAAGTAAATGCACCTGATTGAACTGGTCCTTACTCCTTAGAATTTTGTACTTTGCTTCAATATACAGAGAAATTGAGTCAAAATAGAACTTCTCTTCCGTGTTCTGGGTGTAAAAACGACAACAAAACACAAAAAAGGTTAGACTCAAACTTAGAAATCAGTTAATAGGTTATTTAGTTATAGGTAAATATATACAAAATTTTATCACTGAGTTCAAGAAACATTCAGACATAAACAGTTATGTCCACCTAGTTACAGTTTATAAATATACACTAAACCTAGTAATGCGTAAATTAGAATATATTAATATTAATATGAATTAGTAAAAATTAATTAATTATTACTTGATTAATTAAGAACTAACTACTGAATAATAGTCTTTAGAATACTTTTAATACTTTTACTTTACTTTAATATATATACTTTTGTATATTATACTTAGATAAGTTTTAGACACAACATTAGTATTGTGAACTATAATTTATCATTAGTATTGTGGACTTTAATTTATAGGCTGTCGTGTAGATTTTTAACATTTCTAACATGATCGTGTAAAACCTGATCCAATGTCAAAAATCTTGGTTTTGTATTTAAGAAAAACCTAAATTTGTAATATGTAAAGAATGCTAAAGTCAAAAGATTATAATAAAGTAGTTAAAAGTAGCAAAATAATGCTGAGAATTAGTCTAAAAGTCTACTCAGTGAGTACGGTTTGCTGTAAACATAGTTTGTTCATTGCTGTAACGATAAATATAACCAGTTGCTTTGTGGTGGTGATGAGGTCTGAAAATGTTGCGTTCGACATGAAGACATCATGAAAACAAAAGTAACGTACAGATTAATATGAGTAAATCTGATACAACAATAATTGGTGAGAACAGTCAACAGCCTGCAGAAATATAGAAAGCTATTGGGAGGTCAGGAGAATAAACAGGAAATGGTGATGGAAATAAACAGATCAAGAGATCAGTGAAAAATTTGTAAAACGGGAATTAAAGTTGGTGACTTTTACAAAGATGTTTAAAACATGCTAAAATAAAAACTAGTTAGTATTAAGAGTCTGAGCAAAGAAAAGTAAAAAGTGTCAATAATGTGAAAAACTGAAGACAAAATGGTTTAATACGAAAACAACGAAAACAAAAAGTGAAAAATAATCAATATTTAAAGAAATCCACAACTATGAAGATACTCAGCAAATGAATTACCAGTAATCCAGCAAAACTAACGAAAATAACTCAAGGTGCAGATGTCTGAAAAAGAAGATGACATTGGTTTCATTTCAGCGATACACCAGGCAAACGTGAAAAGAAGTGGAAATCAAGAAATTCAAAAATTGGAAAGAAATAAAACTGAATTTTTTAATACGAGCTCTACAAGAGGTCGAGTATTCTTCAAGGTGAAGCATAGAACAGAATGAGTTAAAAGTAATAATGAAGGTCGCTATGAAGCTGACTAGAAAACATACTATAACTGGTACGGTATTGTTTAGAAATTTAAGAAACAATAAGGAAAACAATGTTAATGAAAGAAAGGTATGTATGCCTCAGAAATAACGTAAAGAGTATGAAAAAGAAAGAAAAATAAGAAATATTGTGAATGTCTTGAAAAAGTGGAAAGTAAAGGGAGGCACTGCAACGAGACCTAGAAGCACAAGTCTATTGTGAAAAGTGAAAAGAAAGAGAAGGAAAAGAAACTGTGAAAACTGGTCAACATTGTGAAGAAGAGCCAAAAACTTAAAAAGGAGCATTATTAGTGGAGAAGCCTGAACATCATTAATCAATACTGAAAAGAGTTAGTAAAACGAGAATAACAATAGCTGAGGAAATGAAGCTGCCTAAAAAACAAAACGCTATAGCTGGCAGAGTGTTGCTTGAAGATCTAGAAGCAATTAATAAAGATGTTAACGACGGGAAAATAATGTCGCAGCTGCAAAGCTACAAAAAAAAGAAGAAATACCGAATAAGGGTAAACTACGAAAAATATAAGAAAAATAATGAAAGTAAAGCGAAAAAACAAAGAAAAAAACAACAAATTCATCAATGCAATGAAATGCCGAAAACAAGAAAATGAAAACTCACACAACTATGAAAAGCGCAGAAAAGGAAAATTTTGAGTATTATGAAGAAAATTAGAAATTGAAAAAGTTGAAGTTATGAAAGCGAAGCATCAAAAATTAATAAAAACAAAACGTCTGCTATACTGTCAGGATTTATAGAAGCATTATTAAGAAGAAGAATTACAGGAGAAAATTAAACAAGTAGGCCCCAAAAGGGGCAATGTTCCTTCCCCGGTGTCTATCTTTCAAGTTTAATTGAATTGTATCTATCTATTCCCCTACTGTTCGCTACACTGCATAACTTAAGTACTTACCCTACTACATACCTAGCTTATTCTAAAGTGCACTGCGTATCCAAAACTACCACCTAGCTTATTCTTAACTATTCTAACTACGTATGTACGTACATTTACAAAAAAGTGCTGCAGGATGTTAAGCATCCCGCTGCAGCGAGCCATTCGGCCAAAATTACGCTTTGATCTGAGCTGAGCATATATATCAGCTCCAAGAAGCGATAAACAGTGTCATCCAGGGTCTCTTATATACTGCTGGTGAAACATTACGGTGCCGAGGCTGAAAAAGTTATACTACAACACTCTACATCGATTATTGCTTTTCATGGATATACGCAAACAAAAATCAGCAGGCAACTCCCAAGCTGAAAACACACACAAAACATACAGGCTATGCAGCCTGCTCAGTGCTCAGCAGCGTTTAACGCTGCGAACAGTTAGTTTCAAAACAATAGTTCCTTCTCTAGAAGGAACAAAAACTAAACACAAGCTGCATGATGTCCGGATGTCCGTAAGAACTTGTCTGTGAGTGTCCGTAAAGGCTGTCCAAATGTCCGGAAGTCAAGTTGAATTCAGTTCAACTTTTGTCCGTGTCCGTAAGAAATAAACCAATCAGATTATAGCCTTTATAGTCACGTGTAAATGCGTGTACATAAGATTCCTCCGCGCATAGTAAAATAATGTTAAATTTCTAGTAATTTCAGCTCAGCAGCTTCATTTTAGTGTGCTTAGAACGTTTATTGATTGTTTACACTGCAGAATGTGTAGGCGTTATTTTATATGCATATTGCATACCCACTCCGTAGAGTGTGCGTAGAAGTATGAATTAATGCTGCTTACGGACACAGACACGAACAAATGTTACGGACAACCTTCCGGCCACGGACACGGACAACTAACTACGGACACTTCCGGACAACTATGAACTAGGCTTTAAGATAGGGTTAAAAGCACTCGCTGAAAGTTTGCCAAAACATCCTCAAAGGTATTTGCAAACCTTTTTTAATGTTTTTGCAAGCAGACTGTAAATAAATAATGAGTTATTAAACTTTTATCCATATCCCGTTTTATGATTGGAGCACGTGCAGAGGCGTCTGGCCAATCAGAGAATAGGAGCTCGCTTCTGATTGGCCAGCCACTTGTTGCACAAAATGTCAACATGTAGCCTGAAAACGACCAGCGCATCTGCCTTTGCTAGAACACAGGCAGGCTGGAGAGTGTCTCACTCTTCTTCTATATAGAGTAAGACGCTATTATGTACTCTTGTCATTATTATATACACTATTAGTGGCGTGGTTTTTTTGTAATTTTGCCGGCTGAACGGACATACAGATGCATAAGTATGAATGGAGCCTATAGTGTAAGTAGCCATTAACAAAGCCTATTAAAAGGTGCTTGCATATTATACGTATGCTGTAATACATGTCAATACATTCGTGTATATGTTTCATGGTTCCACATTAGAATGTTACAAAATTCCCCGTAAAGTTTCTCATGCTCAGCTTAATTGTAATGCGTTATGTTGGCTAGATTCTTTTCTTCCCAATGCTTTGCAGCATAAATATAAGTTATTTTGATTCGATTTAAATTCAAATGTCACCAAATTTTTATAATTGTAGCGGGCGCCTAGACGTCGGTAATGTCTAGGTGAATCCAGTTGCTGTAATCCACAAATAGTTCAGTTCAGTTGTTACTTTGGATTTCACGATAAGCGGCCGGATCGGACGCGTTAGGGTTCCTGCAGATGTGGCCTGTAGGCCGCATTAGAAGTCACTTTAGTATAATTCACTGCTCACTTAGATTAGGGATATTAAGCACTACAAGTCACTTAAGTAGCAAAGTAACTTCAGTATAATTCACCTTAGTCATTTTACCAGCAGACAGGGGGATCTAGTAGTCAAATAGTCACCTAGGTCGCTCAAAGATCAAGTTAAGGCTCGAACCTTTTAAGTCTTCCACTATTCTGTTGTTTGAATTGTTAAGCAAGTCACGCTGTGTTATTAAATTCAATTATTTCTGTCTATTAAATATAATTATTCTGTATTTATGTCTTGTATTGTTAAGTAAGTAAGAAAACCCTTAAGAGCGCTGTTGACAAATTGGCGCTGCGAGTAGGGTCGAAATTGGCCAAAGAAGAGCTCACTTAGGGTTTTAGTAGTATAGTGTAAAGGCTACAGGGTATTAGTAAGCAGAGGCATCTGGGATGCGACCGAATGCGACAGTAAAAGTTGTGGTAGTATAGACAGCAGAATTCACTGTTTGTGTTTTGTTACTGCTTGTTTGCGGTGTATTCCTAGTTCCATTATCATTATCTGGTTTTACTGTGTTTCAGTTGCAATAATTTTTATTTCTGTTAATTTTATTACTTATGTTTTTTTAGTGTAAGCAAAAGCAGTGAATACTTTTTCACTTACGCGGTTTTCTGTTCTACAATTTATTGGTTTATTCAAGTCACGATTCAGACACTGAATGACACAATAGTGTTACGAGATTGATAAAATTTGGGCAAAAAGAGTCACAAAGGGAGCAAACTTTTTTTTTGGTAAAGCTGACGTTAATTGCTCGTGTAGACACCACTTTGACAATTCACTCCCTTATCAAGTCACTAGGTCTGTGGGAGCCTGAAGTCAGGTTTGGACTTAGTGATCACCCTCCTGAGATGTTTTTTTGTTGTGACTGCATGTCTAATTGTTATTTTATTTGCAGCTAATACACTTGTGGTTTTTTTTTGTCAAACTTGAAGTAGCAGTGAATCACCCTGGCAGAAGATAAGTCGGATCGTACGAGACGTTACGAGCAGCGATCTGAAAAGAAGATGGAAGTCGAGATAGCAGATTTGCGGCGGGAGTTGGAAAGATTAAGTCACACAACCGAGTCACTTAGCAGTACCTCCAGACGCAATGGCAGGTATCTTAACCTTCCTTATTACAACGGAGACTTCGGAGAAGACTTTGAGGAGTATTTTGAGTTATTCGAACTTATGAGTAGAGCTGAAGAATACACTGAAGCGCAAAAGCTAGTGAAACTACCTGCGTACTTGAGAGGTAATGCGCTGCAGGTGTATCGAGGCTTGCCTGAGGCTACCAAAAATAGCTATCAGTATCTTTGCCAGGCTTTGAAGAGAACTTTCCATCCTCCAGCGAAGGAATTAGTGAGCTCCGAAGAGTTACACAACAGGTCACAAAGATCAGGCGAGTCAGTAGCTACATTTGCAACTGAGCTGCAGCGGCTAGGGCGCGCGGCATATCCTACCATGGACACGCATGCAAGAAATGAGATGCTGAAAGGACTATTTCAAGCAGGCTTGAGACCAGAACTGCAGGAGCGACTAGGATACCTCCCTCAACCAACAGCTACGCTAGATGCATTAGTGACTGAGGCTAAGCGCCAGGAAACCTTAGAAGCCCGTAGGGTGAAGTCACGCAACAAGTCACAAGACGCTAGCGCACAAGCAGAGGAACTGAGTAGAATTTAGCGTGAACTTCAGGAACTGCGCAAGTCACAGAATCGCAGTAATTATGGGAAGCGTCGCTGGAGCCGGCAACCAGCACAAAGCTTCCCTGTCCAGACCGCTACAGGAGATTCAGCTTGGCGCCAAGAGTTTGAAGGTCTGGAACGTCGAATTGAAGAGACCCTACGGAAGTTACGTGAGGACGTGCAGCAACAACGAGGACGCAATACCCAACGAGGGACAGGTCGAGGATTCGGCACACGACAGAGAAGCCCACCGAAGTGGACAGCGGACGGTAAACCGATATGCCTCCGATGCAAAAAAGTGGGCCACATGATGAACCAATGCAGGACTAAACCTCAGGGCAGTGGTATGTCGTTTAATAGAAGCAACAATCCACAAATGAAAAGTCACAAGGTACGTGTAGGAGCGGTTGAAACTACCGCAGAAGTCACTGAGTTAGAGGAAACTACACCAGATAAGCCACTATCACAGTTTGAAGTGAAAATTGAAAAGTTGAAAACAGAGCATACTGTCCTTCGTGAGCAGGTAGATAGGCTGCTTCCTCACCAATACCCCCAATTTGTGGGTGTAGTGATGACCGCCATAAGTGCACCTGCAGAAGAGCGGCTACAAGCGTCAAAAAGTGGTTTGAATGACCCCCGTAGCGCTACGGTCAATTTTTCAGTCATAACGTCAAGCAGACGTTCCGCTTGTAGCGTAAGACCCTGCAGGAGCGATGCACGAAGCGGCAGTTCCCGAGCGCTGGCCGGAAAGAAAGTCACTAGAGGGGGCACAAAAGGGAGTAAGAGACCAAAAGTCACAGGATTTTTGTGGCTACTTAAAATAATTCTTTGTGTGATAAGTCTGACTATTTGTACTGCCGCTGTGCACGCTCATGGATCTTCGCCAATGATATGCGATGTGAAGAGCGAGCACAAACTATGGAAACTACCCGACGTCTTGCCGTGCCCAGCAATGTCAGCGTTCAACAAGCCTGGCCGCCTACAAATTACACAGTTGCAGCTTTACAAGCGGAATCATTTGCAGTTCAAGACAAAGGCTTGG
>JASANF010000835.1:0-10414 GCA_030248245.1 Trissonchulus sp. WLG1_4
GACGCATAGGAAAATTTTTTTGAATTTTGGACAAAATTTGGAGAATTGGAGAGTGATCAGAATTTTTTTCTGCCGAATTTGTTTTAGCAAATTGGCTAAAACGACCAAAAAAGTTTTACAAAACTCTTAAAAATTTTCGCCAATGCTAACGTTTACCCCAAAAAAACCCAGATAATATTGTTAACTAGCATATTTAGTTTAAAAACCGTGCTATTTTTAGACAAGCGGCATCGAAAATTAATAATGTAATATTGGAACTCAGCACCCCGCAAGTTATAGAACCGGCAGTCGGCGAGTGTCCGGAATCGGAAACCAAAAATCTGGAAATTTCACGACATTTCTTGACATTACAGACACTAAATTTATAAAAAAATGACATTTTTACTATGGTAAAACAGCTAAAAGACTACACAATGCACCCATGTACACATGATGTCATGAAAGACAAATCCACAGAGTTGCCGCCGTCAGGCGTCTGGGGGTTGCTGCCCCCCAAAAAAAAATTGCAAAAAATTGTGAGTTTTAGGCCTAGTTAGGTCATTTGGAGACGCATCGAAAATTTTTGCAGACGGAAATGAAAACAAAAGGGGGATCGTCACATTCGACAGTGTAGTACACAATTAAATGCAGCATATTAAGGTACATTCGTGTACACATGCATAGGCTTTGAGGAAAGATAATAGCAAGAAATAGCAAGCCACAAAGTTATAGGGGTCTGGGGGCGGCAGTCCCCAGGAAACTAATTCGAGAATTTTCTATTTTCAGGCGAAGCTGACGTATCGGAAATTTTTTATGGTCAGACCTAACCGAAGGGAGCCGTGAGCAGAATTTGAGTAAATTTTCAGTTTCGGTGAGCAAAAATTAAAAATAGTGAGCATTCTTATTTTGCCCTAAAAACCCCTGCTTCTGTTGAAAATTTGAAAAAAATAGGAAAAAATAGGAATTTTTCCCAAAAAATAGGAAAAAATAGGAGGGAGTCGAAAAAATAGGAAAAAATAGGAAAAATAGGAGCCGCAACACCCCTGCGTAAATGTTTAAAGGTCTCTAGCTTCCGGGGATTACAGAAACCTTCCCGACCCAGTATATTAGTCCTATTCCGCGTATATCAGTCGCTAGCCAGGAAAACACTTTGGGGGAATGACTTTTCCATTGTTGTAATGGGTAAAAATGAACTTTTCTGTTATTTTAACACAAAAAAATTGCGAAATAACAGCACAGCACATGCAAACATTGTACTAAATTTGACCGGCCGAAAACATCACAGCTAAAAGTCGAGTTCAAATCACTAATTCACGTAATTACAAGCGTATAGGTGAGGGGTCTTGGGGCGGCACGCGGCAGCCTCTGGAAAAAAAGTGTGGAAACTTTTGAATTTTAGGCCGAGTTCAGTCAAGTGGAGACGTAAAAATACATAATTCTAGAGAGGGGTAGCCACCTTTATTACAACTGGCAGTAATATAAGTACTGTAACCGACTAACCGCTTCGTTAACCATGTGATTTTCTCTCAAAATCCAAATTTTTTGCCAAAGTTTGAACAATGAAAATTCTCCGGCTCCGGCACTTTTTTGCCGGAGCCGGAGGCTCAAATCCGGCCGGAGCCGGAGCCTCCGGTCGATCGCTATAATCGTGAGCCACCGATTTTTGCTTCGTGAGCTACCTTCAAAACATTCTGGGGGGGGGGTGAAGATGCCTTCTGCGGGGGTGAAGATGCCTTCTGCGGGGGTGAAAAACCCCCCAAACCCCCCCCCCACGCCCATGTATGGTGTTGAACTAAAATAAACTAAGTCTGACCAAAAAATGCTGAACACTGAGGTATGAACGTATGAGAGAAATAAGGCATATTAATAATAAAATGAATTACTCAAAGTTAAAATAATCCATCAAATTATTATCTAAATTTTCCGCACTACGATTTGTTAAAAATGAATTAATCAAAACTAAAATAATTTTATCCAATTATTCTCTAATAATTTTCTTGCAAATCACAAAAATCCTCTCAAACACTCAATACCAGTGCGAAAAGTATGCAAATTAGTCAGCCCCAGCCCAACCAGTCTAGTGTTAGCTAGCCATGAATTATGGGGCCGGCCGACGGCGGACGTTTGGCTTTGCTCGACCACTGGAGTCACATGGCTGGAGTCGAGTCCAAAAACTTCGGCCATCACTCGCGACATGTCGAATTTGGTCAATTCCTCGTCACCACGCCAATGATAAATGCCGTGCACCGAAAGGGGATCCTGAAATTAAAACAACGCTATGCAACCACGACAGGGCGTGAGAGGTTACGTACATGTATATGGGTGGATGGGGTGACCTCCCCCAAAAATCGAGGGGCCGGGGGGAGAAGGTTCGAAAAAATTTGGGCCAAACTGGCTAAAAATGACACTTCCGAAAATTTTACACGATTTTGAAAAGTTTAGGGTATTTTCAGTCGATCAGGGGGGAAGTACCCAAAACTGGGGTGGATAGGTCACCTCAGAACTTTGACTCTGTACATGGATGGTTTCACCAATCCCCCAAGACCAAAACATCACCCTGGCCTCATTAAAACATTCACCCCGTCCAAAAATGTATACACATACATGAGGGGCCGCCAGAGCGCGCCCGCCTCCAAAATCGAGCCGGAGGGAGTTTACTTAGAGCTGATTTATCAGAAAAAAACTTGCTGTGCTGAAATTCTGGGATAAGCTACCTAGACCGGGCTAAACATCAAAATGCAAAGCGCTCAGCATTTTCCTAACCCCAAATCGACAAACAGCTACCGCAACAATCCCCCCAAAATTTGACACAGTTCAAGACAAGCCCCCTCCTCAAACTGGACCCTGTTTACGTGCACATACAATTTATACGCCACCTTGCCTCAAACTGGTCTTCAACAACACAAATTAGATTTCATTCTCCAAAATCCGGACATTTATATCAAATCCACTAGTTCAGTGACAACCACAGTAACACAGCCCCACTCCTCCCCCCCCAAAATACAAATAATAGTCGGAGCAGCCATGTCCCCTTCGTCAAAATGCCCCCCCCCCCCCACCTATAATTCTGCCTTCCCCGCAGATCAACTTTCATCTCTCTCAACCGGCACAATTTTCTAACGCCCCCACCCCTGGAATCCCATAACAGCTCATCCAACTCCCACCTTAGTCCACAAGTCTAGCAACAAGGCCACGGCCCTGGCAACATCTTCAACGTGAGTGGGACAACGGCGTTCAATGTGGGACATGGGAGCAGGCTTGCTAGGGTCCTGGACAGCCTTCAACAGCACGTCAATGGCGCCCTCGCCCAGACGCTCCACCGGCCCGTACAAAATGGGCACTCGCAAAATGGCATAGTCTGCAAAAACATAATATAAGCAATTTTAAAATAATATAAAGAAAATATACGATCTGATTTGCTGCACGATCTGATTTGCTGCAGATCAGAGATGAAAATGGGTTTTTTAATAAACACAATTTTGCAAATTGTAACTTTGGTGCACAGCACTCAAGAATACGATTGGTGAAGGCGACGGTAAATGTTTGACATCGTAGACTGCCAAAGACGGATTACAAAATACAAATATCTCACTCTGACAAAACTGGTGGCGTGATTAGCGGGTAGCGTTAGTACTTTCTCACTTGAGAACTCAAACTAAGTATTTGGATCGTTTCATACTCACAGCCGTATATATATCAGTTCAGCCGGAATAATAACGAAGTAATCACATCATCAATAATGCATGAGATTTAGCTAGTCCTAACTGCAAATTTTTTTGCAAAATTGCTGGCTGAGTGGACATATGACTCAACCATTTCCCAGGTAACATTGTTATCAGGCACTTTCACAGACAGAATCTAAAAAAATCATCAGGCCTTTTGAAAAAATTCAAAAATGTCTTCATCACAACAAAATCATCTCATTAATATTCAGTCAATCAAACCACAAAATCAGAATCACAAACTTATGCAAACCTTTGCAATTTCCCTGCACAGCCCGTTCCCCAGCCCATTTCAGTTTCCCATAGTCGTTCAGGGGGTTCGGCTTATCTTGCTCGTGGTAGGGCGGCCGGGTGCCATCGAACACATAATCTGTGCTCACGTAGATCAACAGAACTTGGTTCTCATCTGAAACAGATCAAGAGTATATACTAAGAGTATTTATATATTGCCAGCAAGCGCACATGATATAATATATCCGGAGCTCACAATCCATATGACATGTCAACCCAGCACTGAACAGGAAAACCTTTTTGGGAAGAGAAACCCAAATAGGGAGAGAAACAACCGCACCAAGCTTCTCCGTCTAGCGCTCCGTCTCCGTAATAATAATAATAATAATGTTTATTCAGAACAGATAAGCATAGCATAGCATACAGTGGATACCAGCAATAGCATCATAAAATTGGTCCATGTATATCACTGAAATAGGCAAAAGAAAAGAAAAAGAAAAAGAGCGCTTGCAACAAAATAAATATAAAGGCTAGAAAATACAAAAACACAAAAAAGACCAAAACCAGACTAAACAAAAACAACAAAACGACTAACCAAACTAAACAAAACCAATTGAAAGAGCTGAAATTATAACTTAATATCATAATATATCTATATATATATATATATATATATATATATATATATATAATGCTGTATAATGTCACCATGAAAACAAATTACTAACAAATCAACGACACCTATTCATTTAGGAGGTGAATTTCTACCACATAGAATATATATATACTACAATCGGCAGATTTAGTCACGAACGAAATTTTTCAAACGCTCACTAATTTCAATTAAATGACGGTTAAATACTTTGACGCTTGCTGTCTCGAAAACGTGAGAAGGAAGACTGTTCCACTCGCTTCTGATTGGCCAGTCACATGTTGCATAGAATGTCAACATGTAGCCCGAAAACGACCAGCGCATCTGCCTGTGCTAGAACACAGGCAGGCTGGAGAATGTCTCACTCTTCTTCTATATAGAGTGAGACGCTATTATGTACTCTTGGT
This sequence comes from Trissonchulus sp. WLG1_4, assembly GCA_030248245.1. Classification (NCBI taxonomy): domain Eukaryota; kingdom Metazoa; phylum Nematoda; class Enoplea; order Enoplida; family Ironidae; genus Trissonchulus; species Trissonchulus sp. WLG1_4. The sequence continues at coordinate 4,992 of JASANF010000835.1, forward strand.
ATTACGTACCTATGATTACTGAAGTAAGGTACATATAACAGCATGAATACATGAGAAAAGTTTAAAGCGGAAGTATGTAAATATGATTGGATGTTTGGATTTTTGGCGCCAAATTTGTAAAATATATAAGCAAATCGTTAATGTTGAAGATTTTTGATGTCGTCGATTTCAAAACATCGTCGATGTTTCGAATTGACAAAATTGCAACAGAATTAGTCGGGGGCTTTCGTTCTTTTGAAAGTTCGAAGTTCGAATAGAGGATTGTGTTTTGTGTCAGTCCTCTTGGCATTTGAGAATACAGCCAGCCTCGATGTCGATGGATCAACCACAACCTTTTATCGCATTAAAATTGCTGATGGATGAATCAGTGTTTGCGTTCACTTTGCTGCATTGGCTGACTCTTATTTGGCCGCAGCTTTTGCTTTTGTGCGGCAAGCTGTTGCACATTATCACAGGCTACAGTCGGATGCTTTCTTGCAGTGTCACTTCAGCAACAAGTTGTTTTGTGGTACACTGGTTACTCTTGTATCACAGTCAGCTTGCTGCCGTTCTGCCATTGCTTCATTTGTTTCCAGAGTTTGCAGTGTACGGTTTGATGCTTCGATTATGTCTGTGGATCATCACCGGCTGTTCAGTCCGTCACTGGCTCATTTCTAAGATTTCACACATGAAGCACACCAATTTAACACACCGGAATCAAGGGAAGTAAAATGTGAGAATTCATTCGCAGTACACTTCACAATGGTCTGAACAAGTCTCAAAAAGTGCCTTGGTTGGACAACCCAATCTTTACAACAGGCAAGTGGCAACCTTCCAGCCTCGCTATGTGATTCTTGGATTCAATAGACTTTCTCAGCATTCAACAGCAAAACTTAGCAACAACCTATGCTATAGCTAGCTAACAAAATTTTTATACTACATACAACAAGCAGCAGTTTCATGCAAATTTTTTTAGCAATTTTCAGCTATTACCAGTCAGTACTTACACTAAGTTTGTCCCTGCCGCGCAATATTCTCGAATACTTGATAGTATTTTTCAAAAATGTTTCGAAATCTCAATTCGGCGAATGCTCTCCCCCGCCCAAAGCCGCACATGGACAACTATATTACATTAATTATATAGGTTTTGAATGCCAAGATGTTGTCAAAAATGAAAATTTGCGACGTGTATGTATATATAATATGCATGTATCATTGGCAATCATAGGCAGCGATCACTCGAATTTTTAGTATTACTTCATTCATTAGTTAATAATTCATCTCATTAGAAATAATTATTTCACAAAACCACTTAATTCATTGTTGATTTTATGCCAGACGTCATGTCGCCCCTTCTTGAAATTTAAGCCAGAAATTTATGTTTTGGATTAGATACTGGAAATGTTTTGTTAAAAAAATGACAACACCGCCACACCACATCGAAATTATGGCCAAGGGGGCATCATAACTTAAAACTTCAAAACCCAACCTAATAGATTACTAAATATGAAAATTGCATTTGCAGCAATATATACATAACTTATACAATAATTAAATTAATATTTACAAAATTTGTACTACTGTTTTCATACAATTGTAAGCAACTTTTAAAAATAAGCCCCCGACAAACAAAAAATTGAACACGCAAATCATGCTAACTGCTTCGTGGCTAGCTTATGCCAAAAAGCAGTATAAAGACCTGCCGCCGCTGAGGCGGCGGCAGGAAAAATTAGTTTCATTCTACAACAAATTAACGTTAATGTTGCTACAGTACTAAAAACCAATTTATGGGAATACCGCGCAATAAACCACGCGCGGAAATAGAAGACTGATAAAACAAAACAATCACTGTTGCGAATTGTCACGATTCAGCCCGCCGCTCACCAGGTATTACGCGCTGAACACTGAATTACATAATCCGTAATTCAGTAGCGTTAGCTCATTTGCATATTGTAGCGCGTAAATGCAAATGAGCTTCTGTTTATTTGGGTCGGCGTGGCGGTACAGTAAGTCCTATTGTATTAAACTTGGGGTTAAAAATGGGGATGACAAAATCCAAGAGAATGTTATAATGTTCCAAAAGTTGTCCAAAACTTGAATCGGCACGGCAATAGTGGCCTCCGCCCCTAACCCGTAAATGTGCAGCCAGGGGTGGACGCGGGTTGTGGCCTGTGGGTACCCGCGGGTACCCGCGGGTTGGGTTGGGTCGGAAAATTTGAGCCGTGGGTCGACCCGCGAAAACTGGAACCTGAAGAAACTGTCGACAAAGGTCCCCCCTTGGTTTTTATAGCCCGGCCAAAAAAATTTCTGATACGTCTCCAATTGACAAAATTTGGCCTAAAAATTAAAAAATTCTAAATTTTTTTCTGGGGGCTTCCGCCCCCAGACCCCTGCGAACTCTGTGGCTTACTATTCCTTGTCAGTAACTTTCATGAAAGCCTATTTATGCATGTCTACTAGAGTACATTATGCTGTATTTACTTGTGTGATATATACTGTCTGATATGAAGTTTCCATCTTTTGTTTTTAATTTACCTGTCGGAAAAAATTTTTGATTACGTCTCCAGTTGACCAAATTTGTCCAAAAATTAAAAAAAGCCATTTTTTGTGGGGGCTGCCACCCCTAGACATGGGTTGTTTTGATGCGACCCATTTTCAATTGATTTGATTTGATTTGATGTGGGCTTTTCGAAAATCAATTGATTTGATTTGATTTGATGTGGGCTTCTCAAAAATGGATTGATTTGATTTGATTTGATGTGGGCTTCTCAAAAATCAATTGATTTGATTTGATTTGATGTGGCCTTCTCAAAAATCAATTGAATTGATTTGATTTGATGTGGGCTTCTCAAAAATCAATTGATTTGATTTGATTTGATGTGGGCTTCTCAAAAATCAATTGATTTGATTTGATTTGATGTGGGCTTCTAAAAAATCAATTTATTTGATTTGATTTGATTTGATGTTTGAATACTTTTGATTTGATGCGGTTTTGATGTACTACTGTCAGTTGAAAAATTTTATGTGATACTATGCAGCCTAATGTCAACAGGAGGCTATCGAAGGTGAAAATTTTTTGTTTTTTGATTGGTTTTACATTTTTACAACGTAGAAGTAGAACAGGTCAAGGGGCATCGTGGATGTAAACAAGCCTTTCTGCTGTGGAGAGAAACTTATGATATTAACTGAGGTCTGAGTGTCAATATATATTCCATACTCATTGACAAAATAATATTTAATTCCCAATTTCAGCACTAAATAGCTATAGTTTTGTGGGCCGGGCCCGGGCCGCCACACGTATGACCCGTGAGGCGGGCTCGATCCTAGCCGTTGGTCTTGATTTGATGTTGAGTTCTCAAAAACCAATTGATTTGATTTGATTTGATGCGCGCTTTTTGAAAATCAATTGATTTGATTTGATTTGATTTGGACCTTTTGAAAATCGATTGATTTGATTTGATTTGATGCATCAAAAATCAAAACTGCATCAAAACTAGTTTTGATTTGATGCAGTTTCCACATCAAAACAACCCTACCCTAGACCCCCTCGACAGTTAGTTTATTTATTTTGAATGACCAAATTTACATTTTGTTATGTAAGCCATTTCACCAATAAGTGTATGTAATAATAATTGGATTCTGGGGGCTGAAGCACTCAGACCCCACAATACTGAGTCGCGGGTCGAAAATTTTGACCCGCGTCCACCCCTGTGTGCAGCGTTCTTTACGTGACAGGCGGTATTCAAGCAGCTGCATCCAACAATCCCAGTGCAAAGCCCCAGAAACAGGATCTCTATCCATCGCGAAAAAGGATCTCCATTTCTTCTAAATTTTCTTCTAATGATGCTGTTCAGCTAAGATCACACCACTCGTAATCGCCAGCTGTTTTGAAATTCATAAATCGACTGAGTTGGTAGATATGCAGTACACATGTGACCTTAATCTCTTGCTTAGAAAGTTTACCTAGTGGTTACTTAGGCAGTCATGACATGATCACTACTCTCCAGTCTTGCAGTCAAATAGGTACATTACATACTCATTATTCAGGGCTGGATTTATCAGAGCAAATGTTCGTCGTTAAGAACATAACACTGAATTATGTAGACAAATAAATGATCGTCGTTAAAAATGTTCGTCGTTGAATGTCCGCCGTTGACATTTTTCTCAACAGTGAGTTCGTCGTTGAAATAATCCATTACGACAAGTTTTGATCATTTAGAACACAAAATCGTTCTAAAAGACCGGCGCTCGTCGATAAAAATTTTTTATTGTCTGATAATTCAGTGTAATGTTAGCCGTTGAAAATGTTTCGATCAATCCAAAATTTTCCACGACGAACATTTTTAACGACGGACTATTTCAATGACTCGCATGTGGCATCAATAAATTGGACCTAGAGATGCTTCGGCCACTTAGCGACAAAGCCACTAGATTAAGACTAAGGTCGAAACGAAAATGCTACGTTTACTGAGCTATGGAAATAACATTTTTTGACCAGAACTAATTCTCACAGCACCCTGGCCACAAAATGTTAGGTATATATGCCAAAGATCTGCTACTGTCATTACAGATTTTACGCAGATAGTCGAGGTTGAACTTTGCCTACTCATGTCTGCAATCTGTATCCTTTATGATATGAAATATGATTTACGAGGAGTTGTACGTAGTATAATAATAATAACAGTATAGAATAATCGTAACTTTTTGTTTTACGCAGGCGTGAAGCAAACTAGCACTTTCAAGAGTACATTACAGAATACAGTGTGTGTCAATGTTATAAAAAAGCAGTGAGATATTTTCCAAACAAACTGTGTGTGATAAAACACATGCATGATGTTTTGGTCTTGTCTGATACTTTGAACTGCCCCTTTATGGGCATATTGTATACAATACCTATACATTCCCACTTTGTAAAATTTTCAATTATTAAGGGCCAATATTGCTGGGAAGGTAAACAGGGGTCCGTGTGTGTAGGGCATTATGCCTTGAGGGGCTGGTCCCCCCTCCACGGATGTAGTCACTCTTGAAGTGGCACCCCTGACGCTCCAGGGCTTTGTAACGGAGATGAGAACCGCACCCGAGGGCGGACACGCCAAAGGATAGATATCTATCCGTGGGTGACCTTTACCTTTACCTAATAATTGCTATCAATTGTTAATTGAAAACCAATATTGTTATTGCCAACATTGACCGCCGATTAGTAATCGATATTATAATATGTACGGTACATTATGCAATTTGCAGCAACAGTACACACGCACACGCACACAGACACAATATGGTCCACTCTGCGCACAACGCGCTGCTGAGCAGAGCACTGACACACAGCCAGCCAGCTAGTAGCTACGGTGAAACAGTACAGCCGTCTACAGTGTTGCACTGAAACTGAATATGATTAACACGTCGTTTCAGTTTCAGTGCATTAACTGAAATTAGTATATGAT